>CM042242.1:69380034-69395034 GCA_023566225.1 Romanogobio albipinnatus | reverse complement strand
GTATTCTTCATATTTTATTATTGTATTCTTCATATTTTATTATTGCATTTCTTCATATTTTATAATTGTACTTTTTTCTAATTGTATTATTGTATTTTTTTTTTCATATTCGATATACTTTATTTAATGTAACAACTCTCACTTACTATTAGTTCCAGTTTGCTATAATAACTCAGAGTGCTTTGCTGTGAAGGATCTCTATACATCTGTCATACTTTACGGGGACTGTACAGTATCACTGCTACTGTGTTTTTACCGCAGTGAGGATCTCCCACATCTCAGAAACAAGCCATGTAATCAAGTTCTGACGCAATGTAAACACTGGCTTGCAATATTGCAATTAGATGCTGAAAGCACCCCTGCAGCAGTAGAGCGACTGAATCCAGGTCACAACACAAAACAGCAACTCTACCAACTCTACCAACTCTTAAACTATAATGTAGCATCAGCTTATGATTATAAATAAAATGCTTCAGTATTAATAGTTTTCACAACGTTTAGTGCTTATAAAAGTGATGAAGATATTCAGAAATTTAATATATGTATTGCCCCATTTCAAGAGTGATGTTTTCTGTGTCACATGCATGTAAATAATATACTATGCATGTATATTAAATGTATTAAAAGGCATATGATATATATATATATATATATATACACAATAATTTACAGTAGATAAGTCAAACATGAATTACATAAATAGACATAGGACGCCCCTCTAAATCACTGAGTTCAGGTGTTGAATCCCTTCATGGCCACAGGTGTATAAATCAAGCTCTAGTCCTGCAGACGCTTCTACACACATCAGTGAGAGAATGGGCCGCTCTCAGGAGCTCAGAGAACTCAAGCTCTAGTCCTGCAGACGCTTCTACACACATCAGTGAGAGAATGGGCCGCTCTCAGGAGCTCAGAGAACTCAAGCGTGGGGCCGTGATCGCTGGACACCTGTGCAATAAGTCCAAATATTATACTAAATATTCCACGCTCAACTGTTAGTGGGATTATAACAAAGTGGAAGCGATTGGGAACAACAGCAACTCAGCCACGAAGTGAAATCACAGAGCGGGGTCAGCGCATGCTGAGGGTCACAGAAGTCGCCAACTTTCTGCAGAGTCAAGAGCTCCAGACCTCCAAACTCCTGTGGCCTTCAGATGAGCTCAAGAACAGTGTGTAGAGCTTCAGGGAATGGGTTTCCATGGCAGAGCAGCTCATCCAAGCCTTACATCACCAAGAGCAATGCAAAGCGTGGGATGCAGTGGGGTAAAGCGCGCCGCCACTGGACTCTAGAGCAGTGGAGATGTGTTCTCTGGACGCTTCTCTGTCTGGCAATCCCATGGACGAGTCTGGGTTTGGCGGTTGCCAGGAGAACGGGACTTGCCTGACTGCATTGTGCCAAGTGTAAAGTTTGGTGGAGGGGGGATTATGGGGTGGGGTTGTTTTTCAGGGGTTGGGCTTGGCCCTTTAGTTCCAGTGAAAGGAACTCTTAATGCTTCACCAAGACATTTTGGACAATTTCATGCTCCTAACTTTGTGGGAACAGTTTGGGGACGGCCCCTTCCTGTCCCAGCATGACTGCGCTCCAGTGCACAAAGCGTCGCTCCATAAAGACATGGATGAGCGAGTTTGGTGTGGAGGAACTGGACTGGCCTGCACAGAGTCCTGACCTCAACCCGATAGAACACCTTTGGGATGAATTAGAGCGGAGACTGAGAGCCAGGCCTTCTCGTCCAACATCAGTGCCTGACCTCACAAATGCGCTTCTAGAAGAATCCCCATAAACACACTCCTAAACCTTGAGGAAAGCCTTCCCAGAAGAGCTGAAGCTGTTACGTGGCGTTCACACTGGACGCGATTCGCGCGAAGGTGGACGCTTGAACAATTTGAGTTTACTCGCTTCATTCGCGCGTAAAATTTGCGTGTGACAACTACACAACAGACGCAAATTTGCGTCATGGGAGGGGCTTCTATATGAGCCTATATGAGCCAGCTCGTCTCGGTCACTTGACGTCTTTTTTGTAAAAAATACTACTATTAATGTGTGACAAAACGTAGTTTAAAGACTTTTTCAGGCGATAATATAGTTGTTTAAAGCTCAAATCTGTGGTTAATTTATAAAAAGAGTGCCTATTTGAGCATTTTATCTGGCGTTTTCGGAGTTGTGAGATCCAGGGGATCAGTGACATTCCGCGCTCGTTTACCCGGCGAGACCCGCCTTTCCTCGGCTAGTCCTTCTCACATTTGCCGCTGGCTCTGGCTCTTTTTTTCTGCTCCAGTCTCGTTGTGAAATGGCTGACATAGATTTTGTTGAGAGGGTAGCTGACTGTCCGACCTCCTCACTCACTTTCTTCCAAGCAAGATAATTTTTATTCCTGTTCCTGTAGTGATAGGATGATGTATCATACAGCTCCGGGTCTCCACATACGGCCACGATTATCTTGTCCTCCATTGTTGTTGGGATTTCTGCCTCCGCTTGTAAATGCGTCACTACTAGAGCAAGCTCGTGATTGGTTAACGCGGCGCGAAATATCCGCCAAAGTTCAGATTTTTCAACTTGAGCGATTCGCGCAAATCGCACGTTAAAAACGCACAATTCGCGTCATTTGCTCTGCCTCAATCGCGCGAATCGTTCCGCAGAATGCCATTTCGCGTCTGTAAGATTACAAATTTAAGAAAGTACATAACTTTGGCATTCAAGGTAAAAATTATGATCAGATTCTCACCTTTCGGAGCCCAGACGTTGAATCGTTAGGATGATTGACTTTCACCTTTTGTCTTTAATGGCTCTGGGATGGCTCTTGGAATTGGAGTTCCTGGCCAGTATCAGCATGTGAATAGTTATGCTGATTCAATGGGACTGGTCGTGCTCTCAGAGTAGGGTGTGTTCCCACTTCATTTGCATGCTTTATTCAGATTTCCCAAAACCTGTGTATTTAATTTACATGCTTTGTTTCAATCTCTGTAATCCCTCCCCCTTGAAATGTATATAACCTATCAGTTAGACTGTTTGAGTCAGACTGTTTTCGGACGACCTACAGCACAGAGTGTTCTCATTAAAAGAATAACTTCTGTTTGAACGCGATCCCGAAGTCTCCTGGTCTTCACTTCTGAGTTTCCTACACTTTAGAAGATAAAAGTTCACAACACGTCTCTGCATTGACTTAACATGTAAATCACTCGCGCGAATCGCGTCCGGTGTGAACGCACCATTAGAGCTGCACTCCATATTAAACTCTACGGATTAGGAATGGGATGGCATTAAAGTTCATGTGCATGTAAAGGCAGGCGTCCCAAAACTTTTGGCAATATAGTGTATGTATAGTGTGTCACTATAAAATGGTTAAATGTCTAATAGGGTTCATATGAATGTATTTAATGTTTCAAATATATACATTTGATTTATGCACGCTTTTTGCGCTTTCATGTTCATATCCGCCACTGGCTACATGCATGACTTATTAGACTCTGTTTGATATGCATGATGATATAGCACATCCATAAAGCCGAAAACACAAGAAGGTGCAGAAACTATTAAATGGAGGACAATTAAAGTGTAATTGGCTCAAACTTTAATAGAATAATTAAAGGTGTCCATGCAGTGCATTAGTTCACCTCATGCCAGGCAGCACATTAATCTCTGAGCCAGACCTTCGGTTTAATAGGCTCTGTGTGCTTATCTGTGCCTTACCCAAGATGCATCTGCATGGGTAGTTTCATCTATACATGCATAATGCATATTGCCAATGTCCTGTTCAAAAGAGTATTAATTTAGAAGAAAATTATGCATTATGACATGTTTTCATGACAATGAAAGAACTCTTTGTCTATAGTGAAAACAATGAAGGCTAAACCTGATATATATTCTGTTTAAGCTGTACGCTCCTATGCTATTAATAAAGAATTGCATTTCACTCAGACGGGCAGGATGCTGTTAGATGAAATATAGATTTTCTCAGGCTCAGTGACAGACGTGAACTATCTGAAAACTAAATTGGGCTAAAAGTCTGTGTAAGGCTAGACCTTAAGAAAGGTCACCTGAGAACAGCTCCATTCACTCCGGGCAGATCAGGTCCACCAGTGTTGCCCTGTCTCCGGGTCCTGGATCTATAAATAGCAGATGCCACAGCGAGCGCTCAGGGTCACGTGCACCAGACGCAGATCGGATCCGTTTTTAAGTGGCATTCACAAAATGTAAAAACATCTAGGGATGAGAGGCATTTTAACTTGACATGTCATCTTAAAAGCTCAACACTCATGGCGTGAGATGCTGAAGGAAACATGGGACAAATGTATTTTGGTGGATAGCAGTGGTGCTTTATAGACAATGAATTTGGAAATACAAAACAAAATACAAAATACAAAAAGTGTCCCAATCACCCTGAAGTCACCCTATATATATGATAAAATAATAAAAAAAAACAAATAAATTGACAGCACAATACAATTATTAAAACTTTAAAATTAAAATTAAAAAGAAAACAGTGCTGTGAAATCGATTAATCGCGATTAATCACATCTAACAAAAGTTTTTGTTTATATAGTATATATATCACACACACACACGTATTTTGTAAACAAAAATTGTAATGTTAGATGCAATTAATCACGATTAATCGATTTGACAGCACTAATTAAAATTCAAACTAATTCAAAATATACTAAATATTTTATTACAATATTCCATAAATATTAATATTAGTGGTGGGCATAGATCATTTTTTTAAATCTAGATTAAAATGGCTCATTTGAATTCTGCCGAAGGCATTCAGAGTATGTGTGCTCGTAAGTGATCGTTTGTCTTTTTGTAGTTTGAATAATAAATAACTTCTGTCCCTTTAAGACCTGACGCACGCATATCCAAACACTGTTCCTGTGAGCCGGTTACGACTGTGTTTACGTTAAAACTCACCAAGATGGGCATTGAGACATTTTTGACACATTTGAGCATTAATAAGATGGAAAAAGGAGCTAATTTTTGCACTTGTATGTCAGAGGCGGCTTTATTACGGTATGTGTGTGTACGCTTCAGATGCGAGCGCGAAAACTGCGAGAATTAGTAGAATTAACGTTATGTGCAACCCCGCACGAAATTCAGACCGGTCACACCAATACTAACACGCTGTCATGAGGAAAAATCCAGCAGAACACGCGTTCACCATGTTCAGAGGGTTAACCGGCCTGATGAGAGGAGGCGGTGCGGGTCACTCGCTGTCGGTCGGAGAGGAGGGGAGAGGAGAGCGCAGCTAATATATCGATACTGTAGAAAATGAGTATTGTATCGTTTCAGATATTTCAGTATCGATACATAGCGAAATATGGATATTGTTGACAACACTAGTAGGCATACACACAGGTTCGAAGACTTGTTCTCTCGCCCCTACAGTGCAATTCAGCTAGGTGTACATCCGCGCTAAAATATCAAGGTGAAAGTCATCATAGCTTGCGTAGTATAGACCCAGTCAACTTTGAGAATAGATTAACGGCTAAATTTTTTTTTTATCGCCCGATAAGAGTCTCACGTTAACGCAGCACGTTAACGCCGATAACAGCCCACCACTAATATATATATATATATATATATATCCATCCATCCATCTTCTTCTGCTTTATCCGGGGCCGGGTCGCGGGGGCAGCAGTCTAAGCAGAGAGGCCCAGACTTCCCTCTCCCTAGACACTTCCTCTAGCTCTTCCGGGGGGACACAGAGGTGTTCCCAAGCCAGCCGGGAGACATAGTCCCTCCAGCGTGTCCTTGGTCTTCCCCGTGGCCTCCTCCCGGTTGGACATGCCCGAAACACCTTCCCGGGAAGGCGTTCAGGAGGCATCCGGAACAGATGCCCGAGCCACCTCAGCTGTCCCCTCTCGATGTGGAGGAGCAGCGGCTCTACTCCGAGTTCCTCCCGAGTGACTGAGCTTCTCACCCTATCTCTAAGGGAGCGCCCAGCCACCCTGCGGAGAAAGCTCATTTCGGCCGCTTGTATCCGGGATCTTGTCCGTTCGGTCATGACCCAAAGCTCATGACCATAGGTGAGAGTAGGAAAGTAGATTGACCGGTAAATCGAGAGCTTTGCCTTATATATATATATATATATATATATATATATATATATACACTCTCAGAATTTTTTTTTACAGCGAAAGTACAATTTTGTTTCTTGGGGAACAAGGCATATAACTATGTTTAAAGGTACACAATGTTTTCCTCTACAGTGGAACAGTGGAGAACCGGCCACAGGGTCATGGCCGGCCGAGGCTCATTGATGCACGTGGGGAGTGAAGGCTGGCCCGTGTGGTCCGATCAAACAGACGAGCTACTGGAGCTCAAACTGCTCAAGAAGTTAATGCTGGTTCTGATAGAAAGGTGTCAGAATACACAGAGCATCTCAGTTTGTTGCGTATGGGGCGGCACAGCCGCTGACCAGTCAGGGTGCCCATGCTGACCCCTGTCCGCCGCCCAAAGCACCAACAGTGGCACGAGAGCATCAGAACGGGACCACGGAGCAATGGAAGAAGGTGGCCTGGTCTGATGATCACGTGTTCTTCTACATCACGTGGATGGCCGGGTGCGTGTGCGTGGCTTACCTGGGGAACACATGGCACCAGGTGCACTATGGGAAGAAGGCGTGGCGGCGGAGGCAGTGATGCTTTGGGCAATGTTCTGCTGGGAAACCTTGGGTCCTCCATCCATCTGGATGTTACTTTGACACGTCCCACCTACCTAAGCATTGCTGAGACCATGTACAGCCTTTCATGGAAACGGTATTCCCTGGTGGCTGTGGCTCTTTCAGCAGATAATGCGCCGCCACAAAGCACAAATGCTTCAGGAATGCTTTGAGGTGTTGACTTGGCCTCCAAATTCCCCAGATCTCAATCCAATCGAACAAATCCGATCCACGGAGGCCCCACCTCGAAATTTACAGAGTTTAAAAGAACCATCAACCATTAATAGTCAACCATCCTTACCCAGACTGCATTTGCTGAAGCACACATGAGGTAACATTACTCAGTGTCGAGTTGCAGACCCATCTCCCGTCAAACTTGCGCCGCGTCAACCAACTGATGACAGACGTGACAAAAGACTCATCAGCGGGAATGAAGTGACCTGTGCAGGCTCTTCTGTGATTGACAGCGTCCTTGTCTTCATTTGACAACATGCAAAGGAATATCGCTTGGGATGAAGAGAGATTACGCCACTGTTTATGACAGATTGAAGGCTATTAGCAGCCATATTTTACTGGAACGCCGCTTGTCCTCTGAGTGAACTCCCATTCATGCCATCATTTCCACAAGAACAACATAACTATTTTGTAAATCAATATCCTCTGTTGTTCCATCTGAGCAGCTTTTGTCTATGATTTCCATTGTTACCGGCGGATGTACACGTACTAATACACAATCACAGCATTTCTGCTAGCGCTTCCCCAGACGTGTCGTCCTCTCAATGAGACGAGGTAATTATGTTTGGTATCCTTTGTCAGGTGGTTTTGTTCAATACATGTCACCATCAGTGTGGCTTTCATGTGTGACAGATATTAGTAGGAATAAGTGTCAATAACTATGTCTCTCTCAAAATGTGACCTGATGTATGCCCAAGGGGCTTCATATAACCCAACACCACAATCATCATCATAATCAGAAAGAGTGGATTGTTTGGCTATTGCTTATTAAATCTTGCATTCTGACAAATTTATGCGTGAACAAAAAATATCAGTAAATGTAAATGTTCTTATGCTGCAGTTTATGGAGTGTGGGTCAAGTTGAAATGATTCAATTGGATTTCATCTGTAGGCAGGTTTATATAACACTTACATAACTATTTCCACAAAATTAACTATTTTCAAAACTTTTTCTGATGAAAATATGAGACATGCAAAACTCAATGCTTGGGTGTTATGGTTGTGTGTTATGTGGTGGCCACATTAAGTGTTTTTCACCAAGTGTTTTTAGGCTGTTCTGGGTGGTTGCTAGGGTGTTGCTATGGGGTTGGTAAAGTTGATGGGTGTCTTTTAACACGTTGTGTGGTTGCTAATTTGTTTGTGTGTGTGTGTGTGTGTTGCTGCATGGTGACTTGGGTGTTGTTAACGGTGAAGTATGTTAGATTTTTATTTTTGTTAAAATACATTGTTTTAACCCATTTCATTGCTGTTCATTGTTAAAAGACTTCTATTTTTATGCCATTTATGGGTTTGTCTTCTCCCCCAAAAGAAGAGGGGGGGTTGGGGCATGGCTGCTGTTGAGGGCTGTGAGTTTGGGGAGTGGCTACTGTAGCAGGTGTAGAGTTTGGGGAGTGGCTACTGTAGCAGGTGTAGAGTTTTGGAAGTGGCTACTGTAGCAGGTGTAGAGTTTGGGGTGTGGCTACTGTAGCAGGTGTAGAGTTTGGGGTGTGGCTACTGTAGCAGGTGTAGAGTTTGGGGAGTGGCTACTGTAGGAGGCTGAGAGTTTGGGGAGTGGATACTGTAGGAGGCTGAGAGTTTGGGGAGTGGCTACTGTAGCAGGTGTAGAGTTTGGGGAGTGGCTACTGTAGCAGGTGTAGAGTTTGGGGAGTGGCTACTGTAGCAGGTGTAGAGTTTGGGGAGTGGCTACTGTAGGAGGCTGAGAGTTTGGGGAGTGGCTACTGTAGGAGGCTGAGAGTTTGGGGAGTGGCTACTGTAGCAGGTGTAGAGTTTGGGGAGTGGCTACTGTAGCAGGTGTAGAGTTTGGGGAGTGGCTACTGTAGCAGGTGTAGAGTTTGGGGAGTGGCTACTGTAGGAGGCTGAGAGTTTGGGGAGTGGCTACTGTAGGAGGCTGAGAGTTTGGGGAGTGGCTACTGTAGCAGGTGTAGAGTTTGGGGAGTGGCTACTGTAGCAGGTGTAGAGTTTGGGGAGTGGCTACTGTAGCAGGTGTAGAGTTTGGGGTGTGGCTACTGTAGCAGGTGTAGAGTTTGGGGTGTGGCTACTGTAGCAGGTGTAGAGTTTGGGGAGTGGCTACTGTAGGAGGCTGAGAGTTTGGGGTGTGGCTACTGTAGCAGGTGTAGAGTTTGGGGTGTGGCTACTGTAGCAGGTGTAGAGTTTGGGGAGTGGCTACTGTAGGAGGCTGAGAGTTTGGGGAGTGGCTACTGTAGCAGGTGTAGAGTTTGGGGAGTGGCTACTGTAGCAGGTGTAGAGTTTGGGGAGTGGCTACTGTAGCAGGCTGAGAGTTTGGGGAGTGGCTACTGTAGCAGGTGTAGAGTTTGGGGAGTGGCTACTGTAGCAGGTGTAGAGTTTGGGGAGTGGCTACTGTAGCAGGTGTAGAGTTTGGGAGCAAACTTTCAGCAAACGTTCAGCCTACTGAAGATGTTTAGTCGCAGTAGGACCATGACTGGTACGTTACATGGGAAAAGACATTCAGCTTCTGTTACAGAAGTGCAAGCCAAAAATCACTGCATTTAGGCCTTCATAGTTAGACAGGTCATGAACACGTCAAAGCGAACATGACATTGCGATGCAACATGCTTACATTTCATTCCTGTCCCTTTTTATAAATTTAATGTATTATTGCTGAATTCAAGTATTAACTTCTAACAAACTTTAATAGAGCATTAATGGCCACAGTATGTGACCAGATAGATGCCAAAGCTGAACACTTATGAAGAAAAAAAGGACCCACTTTATATTAGGTGTCCTTAACTACTATGTACTAACATTTTAATTAATCGTTTGATACAATGCACTTATTGTGTACTTACATGTTTTTACATTGTACTTACATTTTGAAAAATACCTGCATGTAATTACATCTGTAATTAATTTCTGTAGTTACATTTGTAATTACACATGTTGACACTTCCCTTACACCAAACCCTACCCCTAAACTTAGCCACACCATCACACCTGTCCCTAACCCTACCCTTAAACTTACCCACACCACCACACCTGTCCCTAACCCTACCCTTAAACTTACCCACACCACCACACCTGTCCCTAACCCTACCCTTAAACTTACCCATTCCACCACACCTGTCCCTAACCCTACCCTTAAACTTACCCACACCACCACACCTGTCCCTAACCCTACCCTTAAACTTACCCACACCACCACACCTGTCCCTAACCCTACCCTTAAACTTACCCATTCCACCACACCTGTCCCTAACCCTACCCTTAAACTTACTCATACCACCACACCTGTCCATAACCCTACCCTTAAACTTACCCATGCCACCACACCTGTCCCTAACCCTACCCTTAAACTTACCCATACCACCACACCTGTCCCTAACCCTACCCTTAAACTTACCCACACCACCACACCTGTCCCTAACCCTACCCTTAAACTTACCCACACCACCACACCTGTCCCTAACCCTACCCTTAAACTTACCCATTCCACCACACCTGTCCCTAACCCTACCCTTAAACTTACTCATACCACCACACCTGTCCATAACCCTACCCTTAAACTTACCCATGCCACCACACCTGTCCCTAACCCTACCCTTAAACTTACCCACACCACCACACCTGTCCATAACCCTACCCTTAAACTTACTCATACCACCACACCTGTCCATAACCCTACCCTTAAACTTACCCATACCACCACACCTGCCCCTAACCCTACCCTTAAACTTACTCATACCACCACACCTGTCCCTAATCCTACCCTTAAACTTACTCATACCACCACACCTGTCCCTAACCCTACCCTTAAACTTATCCACACCACCACACCTGTCCCTAACTTTACCCGTATCCCATCTCAATATCAGCAAAGGTGTTTTGCAATACAATTTGAACACAGTAAGTACATTTTACTTATTTTTTTGATGTAAGTACATAGTACATAGTACTAAGCCCACCTAATATAAAGTGGGGCCGAAAAAAAAATGAGCATGAGCAATAGTAATAGTAATAGTGATGCCTGGCTTAGCAAACACCCATAAGTGTGTGGATCATATAAGGATAGAGTCATTAATAATGTATAGGGTACAGTTGGGCGGGTGTTTGTGTAAGGGGTCGCTGGTTCTCTATCTGTATTCCAGTCACAGAGTCTACCAAATGAAGCCCTGAGGTAGAAGGTAAAACCCAGTGTGAAAACACAGACCGAGAGAGACCACCTCCAGTGGGACACCTGATTCTATAGCCGACGGTTTGATAAGCAGCACACAAGGATGAAAAGACGAGTCAATGGTGGTCTGTTAGTGCCCTGAAGGCAGTTCCCTGAAACAGACACAACATTTCATATGCAGCGAGAGTATTCTCTCTAAATGATTATGCAAAGGCGAGGGGACGCGCGGAGCATGCAGATTCAGCGCTGTGACCCGCTTCGTCCGGTCAGGCAGGAGATCTCTGGGCTGTGATGGGTGCGCAGGAGCTAATGAGCAACAGATGTAAACAACAGCTCCTGCACGGTGTTTGTGCTCTTTAAAATGGGATGGGAGATCTCTAATGGAGCTACGTTAAAACAAGACGGAGGCTGATGAGCAAATGGATTACAGACGCAAACAGATCCCTTTGGGTTCAGCAGGCCATGCATTAAAATGCTCATCTGGAGAATGTGCGAGCGCTGCTTGTCCATGCAAAACTCGGTGGTTGCCAGGGCGTTGCTATGTGGTAAACGCAGAGTTTGCTAATTAGTTTCGCACTGGTCCAATGGCAAATATTATGGGGCCAGACTAAAGTCATCGTGAATTCAAAATGGACAATTCTAAAAGTATTGCGGTCAATGATTTATCAATGGCCATCATTGTTTTAAATGCATGTGTCTCGTAATCTTTAATCAAAATATCTTCCCCTCCCTCTTGCAGCGACATCTCTTCTCTGATGACATGTTTACTAGCACGAAGACGGGACGATAATCCATCCTCTCCAGCAACCCGTCATCCTGGCAGTGGCAAACAACAACAATCCAAAGATCCGTTGAATTCCTGATGGACAAAATCAAGAGCCATTCAAATGGTTATACAGTGGCAAGAAAAAGTACAGTATTTGAACCGCTTGCAGAATCTGTGAAAATGTGAATAATTTGAACTAAATAAGAGGGATCATGTTATTTTTTATTTAGTGCTGTCCTGAATAAGATATTTTACATAAAATGTTTATAGTCCACAAGACAAAAAATTGCTGAATTTATTAAAATAACCCCGTTCAAACGTTTATGAACCATTGATTCTCAATACTGTGTGTCGTTCCCTGATTATCCACAGCTGCGTGTGTGTGTGTGTGTGTGTGTGTGTGTGTGTGTGAGTGCGCACGGTGAGTGATCCACGGCTGTGTGTGTTTTGTGATGGTTGTTCAGTTAAACTGCCCAATGTTCTTCAGAAAAATCCTCCAGGTCCTACACATTCTTCAGTTTTCCAGCATATTTGAACCCTCTCCAGCAGGGACTGAGTGAGTGCACTTTATTTAGTAGACAGCACTAAATAAAAAATAACATGCATTTTGTATGATCTCTTTTATTTAGTTAAAATTATTCACATTTTCACAGATTCTGCAAGCGGTTCATATACTTTTTCTTGCAACTGTATAACATAATAAAAGACGGTTGCAACTTTTGATTAATGCCGACTTAAAAAACATAAAAATTATCTTAACATTCTTTTTCCTAAGGTTTGGTGTTTTCTGATTCTGTGGCGGTTCTTGCTGATCAACTCAATGAAAAACACGTCAAATGCCGTCTTTTTGCTCTGTCTGTATTATATGTAGTTAAGGTTCTACAACAAAAAAAATCTTAGTACTAATTTCCCCAAGCTTTTTCTTGTTGACTCAACTTTTGTGAATAACAGTTATACGAACTGAAAATAAGTCGTCTATGACACACAAAAAAAAAACGTTGAGTTGAGTCAACTTGACATTATTCGTTTTCTGGAGAGGTGCAACTATTCTGTAACAAATATTTTGTAGTTGAGCCAATTCAACATTTTGTGTCCATTGGAAACAGAAGCTCTTATTAAGAATTAACAGGTTCAGATGTAGATTTTTTTATTGAAAATGACCATTTTGGTGATGAGCGTTTCCTTGAGTTGGCCCAGCCGCAGGTCTTTCCAGAGGCAGCTGGAGCAGCATGCGTTCGCGGGAAATCAATGTGGCCCGAAGCGTCATAGACGGCGGGATTCCACATCGATTTCCCCAGAGCGCCCCAGAAGAAGCAACCTCGATTGCCCTTCTGCGGGGGGGACCACCCTTAGAAGCCCTGCCGCAGCTAGGGCTTCTTCCCAGCAGCCTTCCGTGCCCTGAGTACGTTCCTTAGATCGCCTCTGGGAGCGGAAGGCTGCTGGTGAGTCTGCTGGAGAGAGCGCCGTCTCTGTTGCCAAGCTCCCGGAGGAGGGGCTCTAGAGGCGACGCTCTCCCTCTGCAGCTGACGGTGTGAGGAGCTAGTGGACGGCTGAGGCTGCCCCCTAGGGGCCGCCTTCCCCGGCTCTGTGTGGCGAGGGACGAACTCCTTGGTGATGCGGAGAGACAAATCCGCAGCCTTCCTCAGCTCCAAAATATCCTCCGGAGAGGGACCCTCGCCCTCATCGAGCTCCTTGAGGAGCCGCCATATATCCCACCCAGCCGCCATATAGGCCTTGCCCACCAAGGATGAGGTATCCCGACAGGGCTTGGTGGGCAATACCGGGGCTTTGAGGGACGATGCAGATTCGGGCGAAAGATAGCTCGCTAGAGCCTCCTCCACCCGAGGCATCGTCCCATACCCTGCCTCGCGGGCCCCCAGAACGTTAGAATAATCCAACACTGGGGGATTGGAAACCCACGAGGAGAAGGGTTTCTTCCAGGATCTACACACCTCGGTGTGTAAATCCGGGAAGAATGGCAAGCCCCGGCGAGGTGCTTGAACCCGGCGAGAAAGGAACCGGTCGTCCAGCCTACTTGGTACTCGACCAGCTCCTCTCAGGCGGGTGAATGAAGCGAGGACATACTTCCTGCTTCTCCACCCGCCCCGATGCCACCCTCATCCGGCTCCTCAGAACCAGAGCGGATCAGCATTGGATCCTCCACCCCAGGGGAAGAAGCCGCAGCGCGGGCTTCCACACGGGGAGGAAGATCATCGGAACTGTCAGAGGAGGATTGGGAAAGTGCCGCAGCAGTCCCAAAACCCTCTGACAAGTCTCGTTGTGAACCCCATGATCTGCAACGCCGCGCTGCCTCAGCAATCGCGGGTCCAGAACCATGAGGTTCACGAGGCTGGCCGCCCTCATCAAATACGGCCAGCCGAGAGCGAAGCAGTCTGAGCAGGTGTGCATCCGAGCCAGATATAAAGCGTGGGCAAGGATGCACACACTGCCTGTAGCTTTCTCTCTCACTCATATTTCTTTTTCTTTCACACACACACACACACTCTCTGGGACAGACAATAATAAATAGACAGACTTGTAACACAGAGCGCAATGCTGAAGAGCAATAACTGCCGTTTCAATGCGCCGGCTCCCCTTTTATACTTCCGGGTACGCCGTCACAGTGACGTCATCACACACGCCAATCAGATTGGGCTAGTTTCTATACGGACTTCAGATGCGCTAATGCTTAGGGATTATCCCCAAAATGTCGTTCCAACGCAGTGAGAGTTCCCTCGAAAGGGAACTAAAAATGTCAACTAAACTTTTTTTTGTGTGTGTGTGTGTCACAGACGACTTATTTTAAGTTCGTATAACTATTCACAAAAGTTGAGTCAACAAGAAAAAGCTTGGAGAAATTAGTACTAAGATTTTTGTACAATATTTTTACAGTGTGGATTTTTGCTGAACCAACACAACAAAATCAGTCATTTCAACTTTTTTCAAGTTGTGTTTTTTACAGTGAAACAAACCAATACATTCATGAAACTTTGAGGGTAACTTTTGAGATAAGTTGGGCGTTATCCTAACTTTAATGTTTTTATAGTCCGCGCAGTGGAAGTCAATAGTCACTGAAACTGTCACTATCCCTTATCAAACAGCATTTATTCGTTTATTTAATTGTATATACATTACATCATGTGATCTATTGATGTTTCCAGGATAATGACAGTACGCCACGATATTTTCCATGTGTCATGGTGATATCCATGCTC
>CM042242.1:69352534-69375034 GCA_023566225.1 Romanogobio albipinnatus | reverse complement strand
TAACCCAACATTTTTAAGAGTGTATCAGATTGGTACGTTTGCAGTTGTTATCGTAGAAACGACGAAGATGTAGAAACAGTCTGTGCTCTCCCAGGCATTAGAAACATTCCTCCGCAAAATGTGGGTTGAACTGTTTTGGAACAGAGTTGCAATTGTACAAAATTGTTGCGATATTAACGGTAAAACACTGTAAAAATGCTAAAAACTTAAAAGTTTCTGTACTATATACGGTGAATAACGGTAATAGATCTAAACTTACACTCTAAAAAATGCTGAGTTAAAAACAAGTTGAGTTGAAAATGGACAAACCCAGCAATTGGGTTGTTTTAACCCAGCGGTTGGGTTAAATGTTTACTTAAAACAACCCAATCGCTGGGTTAAAACAACCCATTCACTAAAACAACCAATTGCTGGGTTAAAACAACCCAAGTTGGGTTGAAAATGGACTAACCCAGCAATTGGGTTGTTTTAACCAAGTGAATGGGTCGTTTTAACCCAGAGGTTGGGTTAAATGTTTACTTAAAACAACCCAAGTTGGGTTGAAAATGGACTAACCAGCAATTGGGTTGTTTTAACCCGGTGAATGATTTGTTTTAACCCAGCAATTGGGTTGTTTTAACCCAGTGAATGGTTTGTTTTAACCCAGCAATTGGGTTGTTTTAACCCAGCAAATGGGTTGTTTTAACCCAGCGATTGGGTTGTTTTAACCCAGCAAATGGGTTGTTTTAACCCAGCGATTGGGTTGTTTTAACCCAGTGAATGATTTGTTTTAACCCAGTGAATGGGTTGTTTTAACCCAGTGAATGGTTTGTTTTAACCCAGCAATTGGGTTGTTTTAACCCGGTGAATGATTTGTTTTAACCCAGCAATTGGGTTGTTTTAACCCGGTGAATGGGTCGTTTTAACCCAGCGGTTGGGTTAAATGTTTACTTAAAACAACCCACTCACTGGGTTAAAACAAATCATTCACCGGGTTAAAACAACCCAATTGCTGGGTTAGTCCATTTTCAACCCAACTTGGGTTGTTTTTAACCCTGCATTTTTTAGAGTGTACTTAAATTCACCGTTTTTGGAAGTGAAAAAGAACAAGTCGTCGTGTAATTTACAGTGAAAAACCGTAAATTGACCTTCCCAGAATTCCCTGCGTGACACTTCACACGTGATGTATTTTCACTGAAATAACTGTTCTTAGTTTCTCTTAGATGCTGCTTTGAAATGATATGCATTGTGCTATGCCAATAAATGAGAATTCAATTGAATTGAACAATCACGACCGTGATTCACGACCGCGAGTGTGTCAGTATCGTTGGCTGTAAACATGTTCTGTCCATCAGTTTTGATAAACACTCCTGCAAAACTGCATCCTCCGCCCAGTCATCTTTCATCTTCAGAGCGAGGGGATCAAACCTGAGATAACGAACTAGTGAGCGTGAGCAGAGGGTGAGCGACAGCTGGCGGAAGTGCAATGCTCAACGCCTTCGAGCTGTCACTTCCTTGACAGAATTACAGTTAATAATGCTCATTGGAAATGCCAGCGCGCCGCCGGCCGCTCACACACACCTTGTTTTCCCATGAAGAGGAAAACACACTTCTCTCTGCGACTTTTATCCGCTCCAGTTCTGTTCTCTGAGTGATATCAGTCTCTCACACAAAAGTGTCAATGTGTGTGACTCTGGTGGCGGATTGAGGAGAGATGTGCAGATGTGTGTGTGTGTGTGTGTGTGTGTTGTCTTGTGGAAAACACACTCCACTGGAGATGATGTGTCTTACAGCAGATGCTTATTGTTGTCCGGGGACTTATTTTGCGCCTCACTATTGACCTTTACTGCTGAAGATCAACGTCTACAGCAACTGCTACAGTAGATAACACACTGAGAACGTGTTCTTACAGGCGTTTTCACTGAACAAATATATTATCCTCTTCTTCCTGTCATCTGACAAACAGGGAAATCACATTTGAGCAGAACTGTTGATGAAATTTGACATTTGTTACAGATATCAAATGATCTGCAGTTAAATATTACACTTATTCTTCCACACAACTCAAGGCGAACTTATGTTTGTTTGTTTTTCTCTACAATTTTCAGATTTTTGGTCAAATGCTTTTAGTCAGAATTGCAGGATATAGACACAATTCTCAGAAATTAAGTCATTGTGGGATATAAACTCAAAATTTTCTCATAATTGTGGAAAAAATGGTTCATATATACATATATATATTCAATTCAATTCAATTCAATTCACTTTATTGTCACACAGCTATATACACAAGTGCAACAGCAGGTGAAATTCTTGGTGCAGTTCCGAGCAACATAGCAGTCACGACATGACATGTACAACATTTAAGCAACAACAGATTACACATCTGATGCGCCCACAATTACTCACAGCACAGTATACACTACAATAAACAACAAATAATTTACACAATGTGAGTGTAGTTCTCACAGCTTTAGCCAATATACACATACTTACAATATACCTATACTTTAAACAATATACACTAAACATACATTAAACAGTATACATTAAGCTATAATAATAATAATAATAATATACAATGTACAGTATACATTATTATTCACAGTAGAGATCCAATTATGTACAATAGGTGCTATATGATAAATGATAAATAATAAATGATACATAAATGTGTATATAATGTGTGTGTATCTACAGTGGGTTGTGCGGAGTGATATTCTGTCCAGTGTGTGTTATGATCCTGATGGATCAGGAGTTAAGTAGTCTGATTGCTTGTGGGAAGAAGCTGTTCTGAAGTCGGCTGGTGCGTGTTCTAATGCTGCGGTACCGTCTGCCTGATGGCAGCAGTGAGAGCAGCCCATGGTTCGGGTGGCTAGAGTCTCTGATGATCCTCTGAGCTCTCTTCACACACCGCCTGGCGTAAATGTCCTGGAGGGAGGGAAGCTCACCTCCGATGATGCAGCTGGCCGTGCGCACTACCCTTTGCAGGGCTTTGCGGCTGCGGGCGGTACTGTTGCCGTACCAGGTGGTGATGCAGCCAGTCAGCAGGCTCTCGATGGTGCTGCTGTAGAAGCGTGTGAGGATGTGGCGGTTCATTCCAAACCTCCTCAGCCGTCGCAGGAAGAAAAGGCGCTGATGAGCCTTCTTCACAACGGCCTCGGAGTGGACGGACCATGAGAGTTCCTCTGTGATGTGGACACCGAGGAACTTGAAGCTGCTGACTCTCTCCACCGGTGCTCCATCGATGGTGATGGGGCGGTGTTCTCTCTCATTCCTCCTGAAGTCGACCACCAGCTCCTTGGTCTTGCTGACGTTGAGGGAGAGGTTGTGCTCCTGACACCACCGTGTCAGAGTGTGCACCTCCTCTCTGTAGGCCGTTTCATCATTGTCGGTGATAAGACCTACCACCGTCGTATCGTCAGCAAACTTGATGATGGTGTTGGAGCTGTGGGTAGCCACACAGTCATGTGTGTACAGGGAGTACAGGAGTGGGCTGAGAACACAACCCTGAGGGGCTCCAGTGTTGAGAGTCAGTGATGAGGAGATGTTACTGCCCATTCTGACCACCTGGCGTCTGTTTGACAGGAAGTCCAGGATCCAGCTGCATAACAGGCTGTTTAAGCCTAGAGCCCGGAGTTTCCCGTCAAGTATGGAGGGCACAATGGTGTTGAATGCTGAGCTGTAGTCTACAAACAGCATTCTCACATACGTGTTCCTCTTTTCCAGGTGGGAGAGAGCAGTGTGTATTGTTGATGAAATGGCATCGTCAGTGGAGCGGTTTGTGCGGTATGCAAACTGCAGTGGGTCCAGTGAGGGGGGGAGAACAGAGCAGATGTGGTTTCTGACTATTCTTTCAAAGCATTTGCTGATGATGGGGGTCAGAGCAACAGGACGCCAGTCGTTTAAGCAGGTGGTTTTTGACTGCTTAGGTACAGGCACAATGGTGGACGTTTTGAAGCATGTGGGGACCACAGATAGGGAGAGGGACAGGTTAAAAATGTCCGTGAAAACTCCAGCCAGTTGGTGCGCGCACGCTCTGATCACACGGCCGGGAATGCCGTCTGGACCCGCAGCTTTACGGACGTTCACCCGCCGGAAGGATCGGGTTACATCCGCTAAAGATACGGAGAGTGCACCAACCTCTGTATCTTCAGCCGCGAGCTCTCTCTCCGCGAGGGCGGTGTTAATTCCCTCAAAGCGAGCATAGAAGGTGTTGAGCTCGTCCGGGAGAGAGGCAGCGGTGTTCACGGTGGAGTTTGTGTTCCCTTTATAGTCCGTGATGGTGTTAATTCCCCTCCACATGCTTCTGGAGTCGGTGGTGTTGAACTGTCCTTCAATCTTGTCCCTGTACTGCCGTTTTGCTGCTCTGATGGTTTTCCGGAGGGCATAACTTGCTTGTTTATGCTCCTCCGCATTACCGGAGTTAAAGGTGAAGGTTCGCGCATTGAGTGCCGCGCGAACATCCCCGTTTAGCCACGGCTTCTGGTTAGGGTACAGCCGAATTGTTTTGGTCGGAACAACGTCATCTACGCACTTCCTGATGAAACACGTTACGCTATCAGCGTAGACCTCGATGTCGTCATCAGAGGCCGACCGGAACATCTCCCAGTCCGCGTGATCAAAACAGTCCTGTAGCATAGAATCTGATTGGTCCGACCAGCACTGGATGGTTCTGAGGGCGGGTGCTTCCTGTTTGAGTCTCTGCCTATAAGCGGGCAAAAGGAGGATTGACGCGTGATCTGATTTGCCGAATGGTGGGCGCGGGAGTGATTTGTATCCATCCTTGAAGGGGGAGTAACAGTGGTCTAAAACACGGTTCCCTCGCGTGTTGAAGCTAACATGTTGGTGGTATTTGGGTGCGATGCGCTTGAAGTTGGCTTTGTTAAAGTCTCCGGTCACAATAAACGCAGCGTCAGGATGCGCGGTTTCCTGCTCACTCACTGTCCTATACAGTATATATATATATAAAGTCGAAATTTTGAGATATAAACACAATTGCGAGGGGAAAAAACTGAATTGTGAGACATAAACTCCCCGTTCTCAGATAATATGTGAGAATTATGGGATATAAACTTGAAATTCTGTTTTTATATATTGCGAATATGACTTATTTTCTCAGAATTGTGAGGAAAAATGGCCCAAAATAAACGTTTATAAAGTTTGAATACTTTATATATAGAACAAAAGTCAGAATTGTGAGACATAAACTCCCCATTCTCAGAAAATATGTGAGAATTATGGGATATAAACTTGAAATTCTGTTTTTATATCTTGTGATTCTTAAAATTATTAAAATGTAATACATTTGTTTAGCTTTACAACCTGAAAACAAAGTCAGAATTGCAGGATATAGACACAATTCTCACAAATTAAGTCATTGTGAGATATAAACTCAAAATTTTCTCATAATTGTGGAAAAAATGGTTCATATATACATATATATATATATATATATAAAAAGTCGAAATTTTGAGATATAAACACAAGTGCGAGGGAAAAAAACTGAATTGTGAGACATAAACTCCCCGTTCTCAGATAATATGTGAGAATTGTGGGATATAAACTTGAAATTTTTTGTTTATATCTTGCAATTCTGACTTATTTTCTCTGAATTGTGAGATATAAAGTTGTAAAGAAAAAAAAATTGTAAGAAAAAAAACTCAAAATTCTGAAAGAAAAGTCACAATTCTTACTTTTATCTCACGATCACAATTTTATACCACAGTTCTGACTGATTCTGCTCACAATTGTGAAATATAAGCTTGAAATTGCAACAAAATTTGTATAAATTATATTTATCATTTTAGAAAGAAAATTCTCAGAATAGAATTTCTCATTTAATTATTAAACACATTTATAAATATAATTTATACAATTATAAAAATGTTATACTATTCTGAAAAAAAGGGAAAAAAGTCCAAATTGTGAGATAAAAACTCCCCGTTCTCAGATAATATGTGAGAATTATGGGATATAAACTTGAAATTATTTTTGTATATATTGCGAATCTGACTTATTTTCTCAGAATTGTGAGGAAAAATGGCCCAAAATAAACTTTTATAAAGTTTGAATACTTTATATATAGAAAAAACGTCAGAATTGTGAGACATAAACTCCCCATTCTCAGAAAATATGTGAGAATTGTGGGATATAAACTTGAAATTCTGTTTTTATATCTTGTGATTCTTAAAATTATTAAAATGTAATACATTTGTTTAGCTTTACAACCTGAAAACAAAAGGAAAAAAGTCAGAATTGCAGGATATAGACACAACTCTCACAAATTAAGTCATTGTGAGATATAAACTCAAACATTTCTCATAATTGTGGAAAAAATGGTTCATATATACATATATATATATATAAAAAGTCGAAATTTTGAGATATAAACACAATTGCGAGGGAAAAAAAGTCAGAATTGTGAGACAAACTCCCCGTTCTCAGATAATATGTGAGAATTGTGGGATATAAACTTGAATTTTTTTGTTTATATCTTGCAATTCTGACTTATTTTCTCTGAATTGTGAGATATAAAGTTGTAAAGAAAAAAAAATTGTAAGAAAAAAACTCAAAATTCTAAAAGAAAAGTCACAATTCTTACTTTTATCTCACGATCACAATTTTATACCACAGTTCTGACTGATTCTGCTCACAATTGTGAAAAATAAACTTGAAATTGCTACAAAATTTGTATAAATTATATTGATCATTTTAGAAAGAAAATTCTCAGAATAGAATTTCTCATTTAATTATTAAACACATTTATAAATATAATTTATACAATTATAAAAATGTTATACTATTCTGAAAAAAAAGGGAAAAAAGTCCAAATTGTGAGATAAAAACTCCCCGTTCTCAGATAATATGTGAGAATTATGGGATATAAACTTGAAATTATTTTTGTATATATTGCGAATCTGACTTATTTTCTCAGAATTGTGAGGAAAAATGGCCCAAAATAAACTTTTATAAAGTTTGAATACTTTATATATAGAAAAAACGTCAGAATTGTGAGACATAAACTCCCCATTCTCAGAAAATATGTGAGAATTGTGGGATATAAACTTGAAATTCTGTTTTTATATCTTGTGATTCTTAAAATTATTAAAATGTAATACATTTGTTTAGCTTTACAACCTGAAAACAAAAGGAAAAAAGTCAGAATTGCAGGATATAGACACAACTCTCACAAATTAAGTCATTGTGAGATATAAACTCAAACATTTCTCATAATTGTGGAAAAAATGGTTCATATATACATATATATATATATAAAAAGTCGAAATTTTGAGATATAAACACAATTGCGAGGGAAAAAAAGTCAGAATTGTGAGACAAACTCCCCGTTCTCAGATAATATGTGAGAATTGTGGGATATAAACTTGAATTTTTTTGTTTATATCTTGCAATTCTGACTTATTTTCTCTGAATTGTGAGATATAAAGTTGTAAAGAAAAAAAAATTGTAAGAAAAAAACTCAAAATTCTAAAAGAAAAGTCACAATTCTTACTTTTATCTCACGATCACAATTTTATACCACAGTTCTGACTGATTCTGCTCACAATTGTGAAAAATAAACTTGAAATTGCTACAAAATTTGTATAAATTATATTGATCATTTTAGAAAGAAAATTCTCAGAATAGAATTTCTCATTTAATTATTAAACACATTTATAAATATAATTTATACAATTATAAAAATGTTATACTATTCTGAAAAAAAAGGGAAAAAAGTCCAAATTGTGAGATAAAAACTCCCCGTTCTCAGATAATATGTGAGAATTATGGGATATAAACTTGAAATTATTTTTGTATATATTGCGAATCTGACTTATTTTCTCAGAATTGTGAGGAAAAATGGCCCAAAATAAACGTTTATAAAGTTTGAATACTTTATATATAGAACAAAAGTCTGAATTGTGAGACATAAACTCCCCGTTCTCAGATAATATGTGAGAATTATGGGATATAAACTTGAAATTTTTTGTTTATATCTTGCAATTCTGACTTATTTTCTCTGAATTGTGAGATATAAAGTTGTAAAGAAAAAAAAAATTGTAAGAAAAAAAAAATTAAATTCTGAAAGAAAAGTCACAATTCTTACTTTTATCTCACGATCACAATTTTATACCACAGTTCTGACTGATTCTGCTCACAATTGTGAAATATAAGCTTGAAATTGCAACAAAATTTGTATAAATTATATTTATCATTTTAGAAAGAAAATTCTCAGAATAGAATTTCTCATTTAATTATTAAACACATTTATAAATATAATTTATACAATTATAAAAATGTTATACTATTCTGAAAAAAAAGGGAAAAAAGTCAAAATTGTGAGATAAAAACTCCCCGTTCTCAGATAATATGTGAGAATTATGGGATATAAACTTGAAATTATTTTTGTATATATTGCGAATCTGACTTATTTTCTCAGAATTGTGAGGAAAAATGGCCCAAAATAAACTTTTATAAAGTTTGAATACTTTATATATAGAAAAAAAGTCTGAATTGTGAGACATAAACTCCCCGTTCTCAGATAATATGTGAGAATTGTGGGATATAAACGTGAAATTTTTTGTTTATATCTTGCAATTCTGACTTATTTTCTCTGAATTGTGAGATATAAAGTTGTAAAGAAAAAAAATGTAAACTCGCAATTCTTTTTTTTCTTGCACTTGCTGCTGCTGATGAGGATATATCATACTTTTACCTCAGAATTGTCCGAATTATGCGATATAAACTTATTTATGCATGTATTTTTATTCGGTGGTGGACACAATCTTCCATGTAATGCCACTGATTCAGCACGTTGAACAGAGAGAGTGTGTGACATAACCTGCTTCTTCCATGGCTCTCTGTGGGATCTCTCCGAATACATCAATGTCATTCATGAAACTACCGAAACAGCGGAGCAGTGATGCTGCTTCACACTTCCAGCGCTCTGTTTACTGATGCAGTATCAGAGGAGCGTCTGTTTCTCTGCTGGAGAGAGAGTGTGCTGTCCCTAGATATTAAAAATCATTTTGGAAAAATCAATCAAATTGCCATTTGTATCCTATTCTTTATGTCTTTGAATTTCTCGAGCTAATACAGAGCCGTGCATTCCCCTTCAAACTCATAATGTTTTGCAGTAGTAATGTAATAAATGTTCATAATCTAAACGTTTTCTAAAAATGTAATACAATCCTAATGTCCCTAATGTGGTTACACTTTCTTACATTCTGAGAAATGCATTATGAACTCATCAAGAGCATTGTCATATTGTAATATTACTCTTGTATAACTTAAAAAGTGGAGTTGAAATCCAGACTGGCTTCCAAAAAAACCCCCTGACTCTATAAGTTGTGTTTCAAACACCTTATTACGACCTTTATTCATGTTTTAAAGTCATGCGCACTCTTAGCCTAGAAATCTAGACGCACCCTAGTGCCTAGTGGCAGCAAATCTAATTTGCAGTCAGGGTCGTCCAGCAATTCTCCGTTGGCTTGCGAGCTGGAAAAACCAAACTCTGCTCAGGCCAATCACATCATTTATAGAGTCGGTGGGCGGGGCTTAACATAATGACGGCAGAGTTGCGGCGGTTCCGCGTGATACTCGTAAACAAAGAACAGCGGTCTTTCAAATCGGCTTTGGCCGCGACTGTGGAAGACTTGGAGTTAAGCTTTTCTTTGAGGAAAGAACAAAGATCGGTACTGAAGTCATTCTTAATGCTGCGTTCACACCAAACACGAATATAGCGTCAAAATTGGACGTCTAGTTGGACGCTTCAACATTTTGAATCCATTCGCACAGTGAATTGGACGCGTATAAATCGAGCGTTTGAAGCGAAATAGATGCGCGTTCAAGGCGCTCCAGGAGAAATATGTCATAAAACACCACTCTGCCTCTTTTCATTTTCATTATAAATATATATTAAACATTAATAGCAACACAAATGTGGTCCAGGCAACTCCTACATTATCTTCACTGCATGTGTATTGAAATATCCTTAAAAAATAAAGTTATGAAACTTCTCTTTGCCCTCAGTCAAAACGATTTGGCAGACAACAAATGATGATTCATGAAGGCAAAGATCGGCCGTTAGATCCACACCAGATGAACCACTACAGGACATCAGAGCCAGCGGCAGACGGCAGAAGGACTGGCCGAGGAAAGGCTGCTCTCGCCGGGGTTAATGAGCACTGAGCGCCTGGTGATCGCCTGGATCTCACAACTCCAAAAACACCAGATTATTATTTTTAAATAGGCGCTCTCTTTATAAATAAACCACAGATTTGAGCTTTAAACAACTACATTCCCACCTGAAAAAGTCTTAAAACTACATTTTGTGACACAATAGTAGTATTTTTAAATTATGCGGGGTTTCTCATCACGTCACTTTACCATGTGACCGCAGCGAGCAGGCTCCTGATTGGTTAACCCGGCACGAATTGACCCCAAAGTAAAAAAAAATCAACTCGGGCGTCAGACGCGAATTCGCTTCAAACGCGTGAATGCACAAAAAGCACACGCAAGACACAGAATGTGTGTCAAATTAACGTCATTCGCGCGAACTGGGTGCACGAATGAGGTGCAATCACATCCATTCCTCGAAACGCGTCTATCGCGTCGCAGGACCTCCAGACGCGCGTCACAGCGCCTTACCATTAAATAATTTTAATAATAATAGAAATAATTGAATTTTCTATTTTAATAATTTAATAGAAAAATACTAGGGGTGTAACGGTACAGGGCTTTCGGTGCGGTGCACAGTGTACCGAACGGTTATGAATGTAATCTTTAACAGTTCACAGTCGGCTTGTTGTAAGCGCGGAACACACTTCAATCCGAGTTCCCACACAAACATATTAAGTATTCAGTCCATTTTATCACGAAATTCAAACGATAAATGCCGTTTTGACGCTCTATGTGGCGTGACTGGTCACTGATCACAGTTCAAGCGGCCGCACGCGCGTGAACGCGATCATCTGTGAAGGCGATCGATCATCTCTTACTAAAGAATAAACATGAATGACGATCTGAAGGTATACTGAGGATACATTACAACTTACTGTCATGTGTATATGTGGTGTAATCGCTAAATCAGTGTTTCAACGGCGGAAAGACGTCAATATAACAGCTGTAAACTAAACAGTGTCATGTAACGTTAGCATCACATTTACCTCAGGCAGTCATTCAGTGTCCACAGAATTATATTCACTAGAGAAATCAACTCTTTCACTAAATATATGCTCTATATTAGCCGTTATATTCATTATATTCTACTGAACCTGTTAGTGATGTCTTGATTATTTCATGCATGTTAAATAAACCTGTCATGAAAAAAAAAAAGACCTGTTTGAGCTCTGTGGTTAATCTTTAATATTAATGTACAAGTAAGGGATCCCTATATAATTTACAGAAATATCTTAAATAGACTTTTAGATATAATTTAATTCATTCAAGGTCAGACACTTTTTTTTCCCCATAAACCACAGTTAAATATAAAAAATAAATAAAAAGTAATTTGGTAAAACTGCTGTACCGAACTCGTACCAAACCGTGACTTCAAAACCGAGGTACGTACCGAACCGTCAGTTTTGTGTACCGTTACACCCCTAAAAAAATATTTTTTTCTAAATTTTTTAACTAAATATCCAAATAAATCTGATTATTAAACTAAATTAACCATATAAACTAAATTACTGATCTAAAGCCCACACTGTCACTGTATGATAATTGAAATGAACTGATGACATCACCGTTTTCTCCAGAATGGCTAGACGCTGAATAAAATTATGTTGCATTATTTTCCTGTTTAACACTGTAAAGCTGCTTTGAAACAATCTACATTGTTAAAAGCGCTATATAAATAAGGTTGACTTGACTTGACCATTGACTTAACATTGAAATCACTCGCTCCTGACGCTCTATTTGCGTTTGGTGTGAACGCAGCATAAGACAGGAAGATGTGTTCGGAGTTTTGCCGATTGGATACGGCGAATCTATCAACTAGCTCCGCTTCACCTTCTCCATTGCTCTGGTTGGTTGTAGCGATATCCTATTGCGTGCAGAGGGACTCTGAAAGACAACCGTAGATCCCGCCCCTCGGATTGAGCCCAGCCAATGGTGAGCTCCCAGACCCAACGTCTTGATGTGGCTCTGGCTTGTCAGGCATGCGCCCTCTAGCTGGAGTAAAAATAATGACAGTGTCGTGTTACATCTGTCGTCATGAAATTACGTATGACTGTCATTGCCAATCAAAATGCATGTTCATTTAAATGCAATGTGTGGACTTTTTACCACCATTTGTCATATTTCCATTTTGCAACAATCTTTTTTTTTTTATTATTAACAACTACACTCTAAAAAAGGCTGGGTTCCAAATAACCCAAGTTGGGTTAAAAAAATGGACTAACCCAGCAATTGGGTTGTTTTAACCCAGCAATTGGGTTATTTTAAGCAACTGTTGGGTTAAAACAACCCAATTGCTGGGTTAGTCCATTTTCAACCCAACTTGGGTTATTTTGAACCCAGCCTTTTTTAGAGTGCACACCCACCCCTAAACCTACCCAGTGATTTATAGTGCATCTACACTTTATGAGCACATGCATTCCCTGGGATCAAACCCACGATTGCATGATCACATGATGTGGTATTTTGCAATGCTATATCAATCGAGCTACGCAAAACCCGAAATATAAACGGAAACAAAGCATTAAAATGAAAGCGTCCTGTTGTCAATAGGGGCACAACTTTAGTAAACGCACCCATGGGTCGTATTTCATGAATTGCAATTCATGAAATACACTAAAAATGGACACACGCAAGACAACTCGTCTGGAGTTTTATATCATCAATCGATGACGCGTTCGGTGACGGTGGGCTTCATTACACGTGGGACTGAAATGATGGCTACAAATAAATCTTTAGCACTCATTTTGGTCATAGTTTGTCTTGAAAAACCAAGATAATTTGACTGTCGTCGTAGGAGAAGTCACACTGCAGGATCGTGCGCTAAATGACAAATTTGATCACAACGGTCATTAATCGGCTGAACATGTCAAACTAACGATCAAAGACTTCAGATTTTAGCCTAGGATCAGAGTAATCTTTCAGGATTTGCTAAATTTGTCTCAGACGGCCAAATCGTGGCCAAAATCGCACCGTGTGCATCCGGCTTTATCTGATTCCTATAGGATTCAAGACAATACATACAGGATTCATTTCTACAGGATTTCAATGGGATCCAATTGGTCTCTCTCTCACACACGCGCGCACACACACACACACACACACACACACACACAAAGTATTCTCGTTGTTTTATAACATTACGATTGAACCACTGGAGTCACTATCTGGACCTTGAAAGTGTAAACAGCTGTCTATGGAGGGGTCAGAGAGCTCTTGGATTTCATCAAAAATATCTTAATTTGTGTTCTGAAGATGAACGGAGGTCTTACGGGTTTGGATCGATATGAGGGGGTGAAATTAATGACAGAATTTTTTTTATTTTTGGGTGAACTATCTCTTTAACGTCGGCCCAAAATCTCCCACAAGTCTTCAATGTGGCTGAGACCTGGTGACTGCAAAGGTCATAACATATGGTTCACATCTTTTCACATCATCAGACCTGTCAGCGACCCTCTTGCCCTATGGATGTGGCTTTGACATCCCGGATAAAACCTTAATTAATTTGAGCCAATGGATTTGAACGAGAGTCTTGAACTTATAGGGTTGACAGTGCATGGCCTACATCTGTAAGAAAAGAGAAAATGTTTTCTGACTGAGGAGAGGAGAAGATGATGTTTATTATTTTGCCAAGTGGAAACTGTGGTTTGGTTCTGATGCAATAAAGATTCTGCTGTGGGTTTGAGCTGCTTATCTCTCGCTCTCCGCTGCTCGTGTAAAGCTTTAGGATGAAGTTTTGAGTGCACTGCACAAAATAAGTGTGATTTACAGCATTCCCCTGACTACTATCAAAGTAATCTTCAACTAGTAGGCTAGTAGAACAACTTATTACAATTGAACGAGTGAACAGAAGTGACAGTGTACGTAGCATAGCAAACACTTTTTATAGATTGCAAATGCTGTTTCAGACTCAGCTAAGGCTGTTTATCCTTGTAACTGCAACCAGTTGTGTTGAGCAATACTCTTTAACTTTAGTGCACTGGTTTGGGGAAAATCGTAATAATTACAGTAAATACAGTCCAAAGTTGCCTTGAAAGAGAACACTAATAAAAATAATAATGATAAAACAACCCTGCACTATTTAGCAGCTCACTTTTTTGTCGTTTAAACTTAAAAAAAGTGTTCGTGCTTCCTTAAACTCGTATGTTTTGTCAACTCAAATATCCAAGTTTTCACTTAGTACAACTTCACATTGCAAGTTGACTAAACATACAATTTTAAGGCAGCACGAAAATACAGAAATAAATGATTATTAAATACTGCAAAATCCTGGCAATATTTCATTGTCATCAAATGCTTTTTGTGAACTGTGCAAGTGCAAGAAACTGCAAAACTATGTGCACCCAGAGATTTGCATCGGGTGAAAATCAAGCAATATGACATGAACGGGAGTGCTGTTGCTCCAAATCTTTTTTTATTCTAATCCTCACTCCCATCAGGGTCACGGCACCAAATGTAACCAGTCCAACTCAACCCTCTCAGAGCGGGATTCGAACCAACGTCTCTGACATGGGAGGTGGGTGGGCTAACAAGGATTCTGAAGACAGCAGTTTCAAGTGCACAGCTCTTAGCTTGCTTCTGTTGCAACCACCCCCCTAATCCTCACTCCCATCTGGGTCACGGCACCAAATGTAACCGGTCCAACTCAACCCTCTCAGAGCGGGATTCGAACCAAAGACTCTGACATTGGAGGCGGGTGGTCTAAGAAGAATGCTAAAGACAGCCGTTTCTAGTGCACAGCTCTTAGCTTGCCTCTGTTGCAACCACCCCCCTAATCCTCACTCCCATCTGGGTCACGGCACCAAATGTAACCAGTCCAACTCAACCCTCTCAGAGCGGGATTCGAACCAACGTCTCTGACATGGGAGGCGGGTGGGCTAACAAGGATGCTAAAGACAGCAGTTTCTAGTGCACAGCTCTTAGCTTGCCTCTGTTGCAACCACCCCCCTAATCCTCACTCCCATCTGGGTCACGGCACTAAATGTAACCAGTCCAACTCAACCCTCTCAGAGCGGGATTCGAACCAACGTCTCTGACATGGGAGGCGGGTGGGCTAACAAGAATGCTAAAGACAGCAGTTTCTAGTGCACAGCTCTTAGCTTGCCTCTGTTGCAACCACCCCTCTAATCATCACTCCCATCTGGGTCACGGCACCAAATGTAACCAGTCCAACTCAACCCTCTCAGAGCGGGATTCGAACCAAAGTCTCTGACATGGGAGGCGGGTGGTCTAACAAGAATGCTAAAGACAGCAGTTTCTAGTGCACAGCTCTTAGCTTGCCTCTGTTGCAACCAACCCCCTAATCCTCACTCCCATCTGGGTCAAGGCACCAAATGTAACCAGTCCAACTCAACCCTCTCAGAGCGGGATTCGAACCAACGTCTCTGACATGGGAGGCGGGTGGGCTAACAAGGATGCTAAAGACAGCAGTTTCTAGTGCACAGCTCTTAGCTTGCCTCTGTTGCAACCACCCCCCTAATCCTCACTCCCATCTGGGTCACGGCACTAAATGTAACCAGTCCAACTCAACCCTCTCAGAGCGGGATTCGAACCAAAGTCTCTGACATGGGAGGCGGGTGGTCTAACAAGGATGCTAAAGACAGCAGTTTCTAGTGCACAGCTCTTAGCTTGCCTCTGTTGCAACCACCCCCCTAATCCTCACTCCCATCTGGGTCACGGCACTAAATGTAACCAGTCCAACTCAACCCTCTCAGAGCGGGATTCGAACCAAAGTCTCTGACATGGGAGGCGGGTGGTCTAACAAGAATGCTAAAGACAGCAGTTTCTAGTGCACAGCTCTTAGCTTGCCTCTGTTGCAACCAACCCCCTAATCCTCACTCCCATCTGGGTCAAGGCACCAAATGTAACCAGTCCAACTCAACCCTCTCAGAGCGGGATTCAAACCAACATATCTGGCATGGGAGACGGCTGCGGTAACCAGGGCACTAAAGACAGCAGGAAAAACTATGTGCACCAAGAGATTTGCATTGGGTGAAAATTAAGCAATATGACATGAACGGGAGTGCTGTTGCTCCAAATATCAGTACAGCTGTGTTCATATTCACACCAACAGCATATCTGTAAGTGTGAAATTGCTCTTATATGTAATTCAATAAGCAAAGGGGCAGATTTATTAAACAGGGCACATTATAAATCTATAAAAGCACAGGTGAGAGTGGTAAGCACTGCTGGTGATCTACAGAGAATGCGCTAATTTAATGACATAACGTGCAAAAAAGGCATGCTTTTTTGGGGGGGCGGTAAATAAAAGCACAAATGATGTTTTACTAACAAAGTTCGGGAGGAACACATTCAAATGATCTATCCAATTATCACATCATTTAAACCAGCTGTCAGCAATCAGCAATCAACATGTCTACCCAATCAGCACAAGGGAAGGACTACATAAATACCCAGTCAACTCACCAAAGTTCTTTGACAGTTTCCCAGCATCCCTCCACCACCCCATCTTCCTCACACTCACCTGGTTACTTCCTAACCAGAGATACGGGGGGAGTACTCTGGGTTCGGGCCAAATACCGAGCTCGGAGCCCTCTCCTCGGACAGCACGCCAAATACGCATACTACCACGCATACTATTATGTATACTATATTTACTATCTGATTATTTGTAAGTGTGAACTCATGAAACACCAGTAAATTGATGATTGCAAACATTAGTAAATCACCTTGCATGATTCATTTAAATACTCTCCTCGTGACAGTAGTTTTTTTTTAATGCCAAAAGAGGAGCAAGCTGTTAGTAAATCTTTTTTTTTTTCTTTGTCAATGAAAATAGTTCCAAATGAAGCCAAAGCAGTATCAACCACTGTGCATCAACACACAATAATCAACAGGAGAATGACTGAATCCCGGCTTATGAATATCAAAAGCTTCTTAACTGGATGCTCCTGGAAGGTTAACATCTGTTTGACCCATTTAAGATTCATACACTGTATCTAAAAAAAATTGGAAGGAAAATAAAAAAAATCACAATAAAAGATGCATTAAAAATTGTTAGATTTTCCCCCCAGCGAGATTCAAACTGCCATCTCTGGCATGGAAGGCAGGTGCACTAACAAGAATGCTAAAGGCCGCACTCTCTAGTGCAACTCTTGTGGCCAGGGAAGTGAGTTTCACACACACAGCTCTTACTAGATTACCTCCGTTACACTCTCCCCGCCTAAACCTTACTCCCATCTGGGTAACGCCAAATGTAACCGGTCCTACTTAACCCTCTCCGAGTGGCATTCGAACCAGAATCTCCGGCAAGGGAGGTGGGTGCACTAACAAGGGCACTAAAGACGACAGATTGTAGTGCACAGCTCTTACTAGCTTGACTCCATTGCACACACACCTCTAATTCTCACTCCTCTCTGGGTCACGGCACCAAATGTAACCTGTCCTACTCAACCCTCTCCGAGTGGGATTCAAACCAGTGTCTCCAGCATGGGAGGCGGGTGCGCTAACAAGGGCGCTAAAGCCCGCACTCTTTTCACTCAGTTTCACACGCACAGCTCTTATTAGCTTACCTCCATTACACTCTGTCCCCTAAACCTTACTCCCTTCAGGGTCACGGCACCAAATGTAACCAGTCCTACATGACTCACTCGAATGGGATTTGAACCAGTGTCTCCAGCATTGGAGGCAGTGCGCTAACAAGGGCGCTGGACTCTCTAGTGCGCCTCTTGTAGCCAGGGAAGTGAGTTTCACACACACAGCTCTTACTAGATTACCTACGTTACACTCACTCCGCTAATCCTCACTCCCATCCGGTCACGCCACCAAATGTAACCGGTCCTAATCAACCCTCTCAGAGCAGGATTCGAACTAACGTATCTGGCATGGGAGGAGGGTGGGACACTAAAGACAGCAGTTTCTAGTGCACTCCATTCCATTCCATCCCATTCTATTCCATTTTATCCCATTGCATTCCATCCCATTGCATTCCATCCCATTGCATTCCATCCCATTCCATTCCATCCCATTCTATTCCATTCCATTCCATTCCATCCCATTCCATTCCATTGCATTCCATTCCATTCCATCCCATCCCATCCCATCCCATTGCATTGCATTCCATCCCATTCCAATCAATTCCATTCCATCCCATCCCATTCCATCCCATTGCATTCCATTCCATCCCATTCTATTCCATTTTATTCCATTCCATCCCATCCCATTACATTTTATTCCATTCCATCCCATCCCATCCCATTCCATTCCATTACAATCCATCCCATCCCATCCCATTGCATTGCATTCCATCCCATTCCAATCAATTCCATTCCATCCCATTCCATTGCATTCCATCCCATTCCAATCAATTCCATTCCATCCCATCCCATTCCATTCCATTGCATTCCATCCCATTGCATTCCAATCAATTCCATTCGATTCCATCCCATTCTATTCCATTTTATTCCATTCCATCCCATCCCATTGCATTCTATTCCATCCCATCCCATTGCATTCCATCCCATTGCATTCCATCCCATTCTATTCCATTCCATCCCATCCCATTCCATTCCAATCCATCCCATCCCATCCCAGCCCATCCCATCCCATCCCATTGCATTCCAGCCCATTCCAATCAATTCCATTCCATCCCATCCCATCCCATTGCATTGCATTGCATTTCATCCCATTGCATTCCAATCAATTCCATTCCATTCCATCCCATTCTATTCCATTTTATTCCATTCCATTGCATTGCATTCCATCCCATCCCATCCCATTGCATTGCATTGCATTCCATTCCATTCCATTCCAATCAATTCCATCCCATTCTATTCTACTCCATTCTATTCCACCTCCTCTTTGACTTGCCAGACCTATATCATGTATTGTGTGGCTATACTGTATATTGTCTGTAATACTTTGTCATAATACATTTCAAATCACGTGCTTGTAGTCAGAAGTGTGCATCATATGTGATATGATAGATCAGTAGCACACTAGCATGTACATGTGTTTTTCCATTACTTTACGTCTTCAAAACAATTGAACCAATTTCAACTTCATTTTTTTAGGTTATGTGAGAATTACAGCTTTAAAAAAGAAATAGTGGAAATGACTTTCACAGACAATTTGATTAAAAACTTAAATTAGGAGGATTTGCAGATGAGATTGGCAAGCCTTGAGTCACATCGTCTTGAAATACAGTCCTAATCCAAACCAGTTGAGCTGCGCTGGCATTAGTGCCGTCGACACTCACCATGACGGAGATGTGCAGCAGGTGCATGTGTTCGTGCAGGACGCGCGGCGGCTCACGGACGGTGGGCTGTGTGACCTGTGACAGCTGCTCCGAGCTGCTCACGGACACGTGGAAGTACAGCGTCCCGTTCTCCAGCCACTGCTGCTTCCAGTGCACCTGCGAGATGTCCGCCCCGGTCCCCGACATCTCTGAAAGACACGGAGGAGAGGAGACACATTCATTCAGCGATACACTTCAGAACAGCACAATGGGGAAAACACACCTGGTGAAATGGGATTTACACTGATATTCACAAAATGCTAAAAAAAAGTGTAATTATAAGATATAATATATAATGCCAGTGAAAATATTAATTTAGTTATGTATTTATTTAAATGCTTTTGAAATAAACCTCTTATGATCACCAAATTAAAATTAATTTGATTAAAAACATTTTTTATTATTACTATTTTAATACAAATCATTATATTATCCCGATTTGATGCTCAGTTATCTTTAATTATCAGTTTTGATGCTTCGCATTTTTGTGGAAAATTAAATTTTTTCAGGAATCGTTTATTAATAGAAAGTACGGCATTTATTTAATATTATTATTATTAATTGTCACTTTTGAGCCGTTTTTTTAAATAAAAAAACATTAATTTCTTTCTTTTTTTAATCTTACTTATCTCAAACTTTTTATCTCAAACGGTTTCCATAAAAATCTAAAGTTTTCAACATTGAAAATAATCAGAAACATTTCCAATCACATGATGAGTGAAGGGTCATGTGACACTGAAGACTGGAGTAATGATGATAAATGCAGCTTTGATCACAGGAATAAATGACACTTTACTGTATATTCACATAGAGAACATCTGATTTACACTGGAGGAATATTTCACGGTGTTTTACTTTATATAATGTATGCATACATTGTGTTTTAATGAGGCCTCGTCCATGTTGAAGGTTGTGTTTGGATTGGTGTGACTCCACCTGAACCTCCACATGTCCCTTAGACTATAATAATCTCTGACATGAGTTATTATGACATCCTGAGCAAGTCGTCCATTTTCCCGACTTCAAACACATTTTTCAGGGCATCAAACGGCAGTAAACGAGCTCCCTTCATACCAGCACTCGTTTGATATCTCTAACGATTCCTGACGTCTTTAAACTAAAGGTGACATTGTCAGATGTGCTCCAAACAGAGTCTCCGACTTCAGTCGGAATAACCGTATCTCCAACTTTCTGACATCTGAGTGTTTATTAGTTCACTGAAATCTCAAGAGTCCCTGCCATCACTGATTCAAACACACTGCAGTCAGTCCACGTTCTGTCATCACTCACACACTCACAGCAGATGTTCAGAAAAATGTGCATGTTGCTCTTTTACATGCAATGTTGCTAATCTCCAAAAAAGAGTTATAAAATTATAAAACACAGTTATAAAATTGCTCATGCACTATAAGTCTTCTGAAGTCGTAGTGTATCTTTATGTGACAAACTGGATGGATGGATGGATGGATGGATGGATGGATGGATGGATGGATGGATGGATGGATGGATGGATGGATGGATGGATGGATGGATGGATGGATGGATGGATGGATGGATGGATGGATGGATGGATGGATGGATATTCATATAATTACAGGATGTGCTCATTACACTTTTTTTGCATTTTCCATTTTGTAAATAAAAAAAATCTATCTAAATCTATTACACTTAGTTTTTGTTATCTGAAGTAGAGCTGAAATAAAATTAAATATAAATATCAAATATTAAATGATACATACAATATTATACAGAAAACTTTTTTCCTATATTTAGAAAATATTGAACAAATATATAAATATATAATAAATATATAAAAAATCGTGATTTTAACGGTAAAATACTGTAAAAATGCTACGGTTGAAAACAGTTAAACTGGTTAACAGAAACTTTCTGTCCTATATACGGTGAATAACTGCAATAGATATAAACTTACATTTTACAGTAAAATACCGTTAAATTTACAGTTTTTGGAAGTGAAAAAGAACAAGTCGTGAAAAACTGTAAATTGACATTCCCAGAATTCCCTGCGTGACACTTCACATTTGATGTATTTTTGTTGAAATAACTGTTTCTTCTTAGTTTTTTCTGATCAGTGATGCACATCAGGGTTTTATGTTTCATTTAATGTTGTTAAATGAATGTTTATTGCATTTTTAAAATGTCATGTGTGTTACCATGATGGTGTTTAGTGTCTGTGTGAATGACACTGTGCAGCTTCTGTATATGAGTATTGTCCTCCTAAAAGCTCTGATTCATCATGTGATTCTCATCTCCACTGTGATTGGTGGTTATCAGTATATAACAAAGATATTAGTATTTCAATAGGTTGGTATTTTAACATTATTTCAGTTAAAAATGGATTGTTTTAACCCAGCGATTGGGTTAAATGTTTGCATAAAAACCACCGAATTGCTGGGTTGGTCTATTTCCAAACCCAATTTTTTTAAAGTGCAGTCTCTTACATCCGTCCGTCCGCTGTAAATGAGAGTAAAACACGGCTCATAAGCGCTGCTGTATTGATTCTCAATCCCTCTTGAATCAGAGACCTGCTTCAGTGACTTCAGTCCTCAAAGCATAATCAAAAACCTCCAGCGTGGGACTGTGCCCCTCTACACACACGAGTGAGAACGTCTCTGTTATTTGGGGAGGGATGGAGACCTTGAGGGGTGCAAACGATCCGACTCCAGCGCTGATGAAACGTGGCCAGATAGGGATCAGATCCGTGCGATGGGCTTTCCATCGACTCGGGTTTGCGGTTTGACCTCGGGAGCGATGAGCTTGATATTTTCAGAGGAACTGCAGAACAGCGGCAAAGCCGTTTCACCAGTGGCGAGTGGCAGGAAATTGATCCTGGAAGAGCACAGAGTGGCCGGAATGCTGAGGACGGGACATTCGGAACTCAGGAAGCTCCTGACCTCTAGCAGAAGTGCTGTTCCCGCTCGGAGACGTCTCTCTCAGACCCCCGGAGACCTAGTGGAGTTTACAGTGAGGCTTCATTTAAGTTTCTCTTGTCAAAGAGAAGTGCACTTAATTCTGCTGAATGTGCACTCGATGAAGTGTACTTCAAATCTGAAATGTACACTCCA
>CM042242.1:69347534-69350034 GCA_023566225.1 Romanogobio albipinnatus | reverse complement strand
TGGGTTAAAATATCCCAATCGCTGGATTAAAACAACCCAATCGCTGGGTTAAAACAACCCATTCGCTGGGTTAATACATCCTTGGGTTAAAACATCCCAATCGCTGGGTTAAAACATCCTTGGGTTAAAACATCCCAATCGCTGGGTTAAAACAACCCAATCGCAGGGTTAAAACATCCCAATCGCTGGGTTAAAACAACCCAATTGCTGCTGGGTTAAAACAACCCAGTCGCTGGGTTAAAACAACCCAATCGCTGGGTTAAAACATCCTTGGGTTAAAATATCCCAATCGCTGGGTTAAGACATCCTTGGGTTAAAATATCCCAATCGCTGGAATAAAACAACCCAGTCGCTGGGTTAAAACAACCCAATCGCTGGGTTAAAACATCCTTGGGTTAAAACATCCCAATCGCTGGGTTAAAATATCCCAACCGCTGGGTTAAAACATCCTTGGGTTAAAACAACCCAATCGCTGGGTTAAAACATCCTTGGGTTAAAACATCCCAATCGCTGGGTTAAAACAACCCAATCGCAGGGTTAAAACATCCCAATCGCTGGGTTAAAACAACCCAATTGCTGCTGGGTTAAAACAACCCAGTCGCTGGGTTAAAACAACCCAATCGCTAAGTTAAAACATCCTTGGGTTAAAATATCCCAATCGCTGGGTTAAGACATCCTTGGGTTAAAATATCCCAATCGCTGGATTAAAACAACCCAATTGCTGGGTTAAAACAACCCATTCGCTGGGTTAATACATCCTTGGGATAAAACATCCCAATCGCTGGGTTAAAACATCCTTGGGTTAAAATATCCCAATCGCTGGGTTAAGACATCCTTGGGTTAAAATATCCCAATCGCTGGATTAAAACAACCCAATCGCTGGGTTAAAACAACCCATTCGCTGGGTTAATACATCCTTGGGTTAAAACATCCCAATCGCTGGGTTAAAAGAACCCAATTGCTGGTTTAGTCCATTTTCAACCCAACTTGGGTTATTTTTAACCCAGCATTTTTTAGAGTGCAGTGTCACTAGTTAGGAAACTGATCTCCATCTACTGTATTTCAGTCAAAGATGATCAGATGATGCATTTATTACGTAACTTCACTTTTTCTGTGTGTAAAACTCTAAAATCATCTCTTCAGCATCTTTGGGGCTAATGGACAGGCGGCAGGAATCGCTGAGCACTGTATTACAGATCAGTAGTGTGTGAAACCATCAGAGTTTTTAATCAGCTGTCCTTAAAACAGCGAAGAGCAGAGAGCAAGTAATCGACCGCGACACGGAACAGATCCTTTATGATAAAAACACGTCCAGTTTTACCGCGGGCCACCCTGGAGCGAAACATGGAAATAAACACAAATAAAAGACAAGTGGTCAAGTGAATATCAGCCGCACCATCGGCTTCAAAACTCCTGTTCCAGGCACAGAGCCAAACATTTCCAGCCATTCAGATCAATTTAGAGTGGATTACTGTCGCTACTCAAAGCTGAATACATTTGAATAAATTAAATATATTTAGGGCCGCGACTGAACAGGAAGAACACAGCATGTGTGGTGTTTTAATTAGCCCATATACAGTTTAAATCTGCACCCATTGTTCAACAGGAAAGAAAGAAGAACGATGAAGAGGAATACGAGACCAGTGTGAGGAGGCTGGCACCATATAATAACACAAACACTCTTATGACAACTCGACTGCATCGCTGAAGTTATCGTCCTCGGGAATATTAATCTCCCGTCATTAAACGCAACATTCATCCGTGTGATTCAGTGTCATATTCCTCTCTGATTATTAAACATTAATGGGATCGATCAGACAAACAATAAAGTACGTTTGACTGTGGGTTGAAACCTTCTGCTCTAAGAAAGAACACCTCCTGACTGCAGCACACACCGAACACACCTTCAGTGTGAACACACACACGACAGGAGCCTGTAGAGCTAACAAACATGGTGAAAACTGAAAGAGCATGACACTGACATGAAGTGTAGGCCCTACTTAAGTTACAATAACACACACACACACACACACACACACACACACACACACACACACACACTCACACGCATGCAGCCTTGGAATCACACACTCACACACATGCAGCCTCACACACTCACAGCCTCGCGCGCACGCACACACACACACACACGTGCACACTCACACGCATGCAGCCTCGCACACACACACTCATACGTATGAAGCCTCACACACACACACACACACACACACACACACACACACACACACACACACATACGTATGAAGCCTCGCACACACTCACACGCAGCCTCGCACACACACACACACACTCATACGTATGAAGCCTCGCACACACTCACACGCAGCCTCGCACACACACACTCATACGTATGAAGCCTCACACACACACACACGTATGAAGCCTCGCACACACACACACACACACTCACACGCAGCCTCGCACACACACACTCATACATATGAAGCCACACACACACGTATGAAGCCTCACACACACA
>CM042242.1:69312534-69345034 GCA_023566225.1 Romanogobio albipinnatus | reverse complement strand
ACAGTGTCTCTCACCACAGGCCTGTTTGTAATTCATTAGCGTAACCCCATTAACAATCGGACGTGTGCTGGGACTCGGCTGATCCAGGCCCCAAAACACACCCCGCATTACTCCCAGCAAGGGCAGCGGCACAGGAGGGCTTCACCCGCCCCGGCCCGGACGCCTCATCCCGCTCACGTGTGATCTCATTAAGTCAGCAGCCACACGTCCTTGTTAAGGCCCGCTGTTGTCCTGGTGCTCCGCGCTTCATGCCCTCGATGACTTTCCAACAAAAGCTTCCCGATGCCCACAGTCAGCACAACACTTATTACTCGACTCCCGGCTCAAGTACTTCTCCCGAAGAAAAGCAATCAGCACTCTTGGCAGAGCCCGAGCAGCAAGTATCTGGATTTCACAAATCATATTCACTCCGGCCCAGAACGGACATACCGGTGGAGATTTCAATGACACTGCACAACAGAGAAACACACAGATGTGTGAAACATACGCTCGTTTTTCGGGAGAATATGAAAATGCGGGAAAAGTTGTGTTGGATTTGTACATACACACACAACAACACTAATTATTAAACATTGTTTGTGCTAAATTATAAGCATAATGATAAACATGTCAAAGTGAATGTTGCTCATTCAGTGCATGCTCTCCAGCGTAATAGGACAGAACTGAAGATTAATTTAGGAAATCATACAATAGAAGTACAATTCTGCATTTTAGACACTTATGGAAATGATATACTTTAAAAGAACATGCTTAAGTGTTAGTAATTGCATTACGTAAAAATGTCTTATAGTTTAAATTAATATCAAATGCAATTGAACTTTAGAATGCCTTTTTGACCCACGTAAGTAGGACACGTAAGTGTGTGTGTGTGAGTGTATATGTATGTGTCTGTGTTTGTGCGTGTGTGTGTTTGCGTGTCTGTGTGTGCGTGTGTGTTTGTGCGTGTGTGTGTGTTTGTGCATGCGTGTGTGTGTTTGTGTCCGTGTGTGTGTGTGTGTGCTTGTGTGTTTGTGTGCGCGTGTCTTTGTGTTTGCATGTGTGTGTGTGTGTGTGTGTGTGTGTGCGCGCACGCGTGTTTGTGTGCTTGTGTGTGTGTTTGTGCATGTGTGAGTGTGTGCGTGTCTGTTTGCATGTATGTGTGTTTGTGTGTGTATGCGTGTGTTTGTGCATGCATGTTTGTGTGTGTGTGTGCATGCGTGTGTTTGTGCGTGTGTGTGTTTGTGCATGTGTGTTTGTGTGTGCGTGTGCATATGTGCATGCGTGCATGTTTGAGAGTTTGTGCGTGTCTGTGCGTGTGCGTATGTGCGTGCTTGTCTGTGCATGTGTGTGTGCGTGCATACATGTGTGTTTGTGCGTGTCTGTCTGTGTGCATGCGTGTGTTTGTGCATGCGTGTGTGTGTTTGTGCATGTGTGTGTGTGTTTGTGCATGTGCACGCGCGCATGTTTGAGTTTGTGCGTGTCTCTGTGTGTGTGTTTGTGCGTGTGTGCTTGCGTGTGCATGCGCGCGTGTTTGAGTTTGTGCGTGTCTGTGTGTGTGCATGTGTGTTTGTGCATGCATGTGTGTTTGTGCCTGCGCGCGTGTTTGAGTTTGTGCGTGTCTGTGTGTGTGCATGTGTGTTTGTGCGTGTGTGTGCGTGTGTTTGTGCATGTGTGTTTGTGTATGTGTGCATGCATGTGTGTTTGTGCATGCGCGCGTGTTTGAGTTTGTGCGTGTCTGTGTGTGTATGTGTGCGTGTGTTTGTGTTTGTGCAAGTGTGCATGCATGTGTGTGTGTTTGTGCATGTGTGTGTTTATGCGTGTGTATGCGCTCGTGTTTGTGTGTGTGTTTGTGCGTGTGCATGCGCGCGTATTGAGTTTGTGCATGTCTGTGTGTGTGTGCATGCATGTGTGTTTGTGCGTTTCTGTCTGTGTGTGTGCATGTGTGTGTGTGCATGCGCGCGTGTTCGAGTTTGTGCGTGTGTGTGTGCATGTGTGTGTGTGCATGCGCGCGTGTTCGAGTTTGTGCGTGTGTGTGTTTGTGCGTGTGTGCGAGTTTGTGCGTGTCTGTGTGTGCGTGTGTTTGTGTGTGTGTGCGTTTGTGCATGTGTGTTTGTGTATGTGTGCATGCATGTGTGTTTGTGCATGCTCGCGTGTTTGAGTTTGTGCGTGTCTGTGTGTGTATGTGTGCGTGTGTTTGTGCAAGTGTGCATGCATGTGTGTGTGTTTGTGCATGTGTGTTTATGCGTGTGTATGCGCTCGTGTTTGTGCGTGTTTGTGTGTGTGTTTGTGCGTGTGCATGCGCATGCGCGCGTATTTGAGTTTGTGCATGTCTGTGTGTGTGTGTTTGTGCGTGTGTGTTTGTGCATGTGTGTGTCTGTCTGTGTGTGTGCATGTGTGTGTGTGCATGCATGCATGTGTTTGTGCATGTGTGTTTGTGCGTGTGCATGCGCGCGTGTTTGAGTTTGTGCGTGTCTGCATGCGTGTGTGTGTGTGTGCATACATGTGTGTGTGTGTGCATACATGTGTGTTTGTGCGTGTCTGTGTGTGTGTGTGTGTGTGTTTGTGCATGTGTGTGTGTTTGTGCGAGTTTGTGCGTGTCTGTGCATGTGTGTGTGTGTGTGTTTGTCTGCGTGTGTGTGTGTCAGAACATTGGCAGTTGTATGGCTGGGAAACAAGCGTGCATCAGCGCTGCTTATCCTGATGGAGGCTGGCAGGCCGCAGCTCTTCTCTCTGCTGTGATGCACTGGAGAGATCGGCTCAAAACTCTCTGTCCGTCTGCCAAACCGGCTTCAATTATTCACATCACCGATATCATCATAATCACACACAGCTTGTAAAATTAGCACATACAGAAACGGTCAGCATTCAGAGAATTTGAATATGTGTTCTTGTTTCTGTGGCATAAACTGTACGCAATAAAAATATAATGTATGGGATAAAAATGTATTAAGCAATACGGCATGAGAGCTCATATTGTGAGTCATGACTAAGAAAATTCTTTACGATATTAAATAATTATTAAGAACAAAGAGTCTTGACGTGTGACCTCAACCAATCAGATTCAAGGACCAGAACTATCCGTTTTTAGAATACATATTTCATCACTGGATCAAAACAGACCATAATCATGATGTAATTACCCATCTGCCTCGTGTTTCATTCGCTATCGGTAAACAGCCAATCAAATCACTCAACACAACTCATTAATATTGCTCAGGATACTTTAAAACTGCTCTTGATATTTATGAAACACACACACACACACACGTCAGACGTTCTGCACTGATGAGACACTGACGAGTGTTTATGAGAGCAGGAGAACAGAAGCTCTTCTTCTGATGCGTTCCTTTTGAAGAGTTGTGCACAAATGATGTGAGCTTTAAATGATCTGCTCTATTATAATTAAAGTGGGCTTGTTGTGCATGAGTTATAATGTTACTCAAGGTTTCTTGCACCAATTATTATCTCATCACGACACATTCTCTCTGACTGTAAATCAGTAAAAGAGCAACGATGACAGATCAGTAACACCGTTATCAAAAGTCTGGTATTTGTTAAATGCATTGTAAGAAAGTCTCTTCTGCTCACCGAGGCTGCGTTTATTTGATCAAAAATACAGAACACAACTATTTTAAAATGTGCTGTTTAGCTCAGTGATGGAACAGCTGCATTTCTTATTGTCAATGTTGATTTATTATTTTTTTATTTAATATATTTAATTCATATTTTTACAGCAACCTTTCTTTTCAGGACTTTTCATCTCTGTTTCTGCAACTTCACCTGCCAATAGCTGGTAAAAAGTGCATCTATCCATCATAAAAGTTGATCTATCCATCATAAAAGTGCATCTATCCATCATACAAGTTGATCTATCCATCATAAAAGTGCATCTATCCATCATAAAAGTTGATCTATCCATCATAAAAGTGCATCAATCCATCATAAAAGTGCATCTATCCATCATAAAAGTGCATCTGTCCATCATAAAAGTGTATCTATCCATCATAAAAGTGCATCAATCCATCATAAAAGTGCATCTATCCATCATAAAAGTGCATCTATCCATCATAAAAGTGCATCAATCCATCATAAAAGTGCATCAATCCATCATAAAAGTGCATCTATCCATCATAAAAGTGCATCTATCCATCATAAAAGTTGATCTATCATCATAAAAGTGCATCTATCCATCATAAAAGTGCATCTATCCATCATAAAAGTGCATCTATCCATCTATCCATCATAAAAGTGCATCTATCCATCATAAAAGTGCATCAATCCATCATAAAAGTGCATCTATCCATCATAAAAGTGCATCAATCCATCATAAAAGTGCATCTGTCCATCATAAAAGTGCATCATCCATCATAATAGTGCATCTATCCATCATAAAAGTGCATCAATCCATCATAAAAGTGCATCTATCCATCATAAAATGCATCTGTCCATCATAAAAGTGCATCTATCCATCATAAAAGTGCATCAATCCATCATAATAGTGCATCTATCCATCATAAAAGTGCATCTATCCATCATAAAAGTGCATCTATCCATCATAAAAGTGCATCAATCCATCATAAAAGTGCATCAATCCATCATAAAAGTGCATCAATCCATCATAAGTGCATCTATCCATCATAAAAGTGCATCAATCCATCATAATAGTGCATCTATCCATCATAAAAGTGCATCTATCCATCATAAAAGTGCATCCATCCATCATAAAAGTGCATCTATCCATCATAAAACTGCATCTGTCCATCATAAAAGTGCATCTATCCATCATAAAAGTGCATCAATCCATCATAAGTGCATCTATCCATCATAAAAGTGCATCAATCCATCATAATAGTGCATCTATCCATCATAAAAGTGCATCTATCCATCATAAAAGTGCATCCATCCATCATAAAAGTGCATCTATCCATCATAAAACTGCATCTGTCCATCATAAAAGTGCATCCATCCATCATAATAGTGCATCTATCCATCATAAAAGTGCATCTATCCATCATAAAAGTGCATCTATCCATCATAAAACTGCATCTGTCCATCATAAAAGTGCATCCATCCATCATAATAGTGCATCTGTCCATCATAAAAGTGCATCCATCCATCATAATAGTGCATCTATCCATCATAAAAGTGCATCTATCCATCATAAAACTGCATCTATCCATCATAAAACTGCATCTATCATCATAAAAGTGCATCTATCCATCATAAAACTGCATCTATCCATCATAAAAGTGCATCTATCCATCATAAAAGTGCATCCATCCATCATTAAAGTGCATCCATCCATCCATCCATCATAAAAGTGCATCTATCATCATAAAACTGCATCCATCCATCATAAAAGTGCATCAATCCATCATAAAAGTGCATCTATCATCATAAAAGTGCATCCATTCATCATAAAAGTGCATCCATCCATCATAAAAGTGCATCCATCCATCATAAAAGTGCATCCATCCATCATAAAAGTGCATCTGTCCATCATAAAAGTGCATCTATCCATCATAAAAGTGCATCTATCAATCTATTTCAGTTTATTTTATAATCAAAATAATGATTTTTTTGGATGGTTTTAGATAAAAATGATAATAAAATACTAAGCAGATCTCCTAAGCAAGTGAACGACATGTTAACGAGTGAACAGGAGAACAGGAGGTGTCAGCACTGGTAGGACTCAATGAGCCTCTGTATAAAAATGATTATTTTTTAAATCAAAGATAATGAACAATTCCAGCGCATGACATTAGCAAAGTGTTCATATTAGCTGCATGCTCCACTGCACTCTTTTCAAATTAAATATTAGCACAGTTTAATGCCACGTGGACATCTCATTATACGCTGCAACATTCTCTGCCATTCAGGAGCCTGTGTTTTATTAAAATGCTAAAAATTACAAACGCCCAACAGAGTGCTATTTGCGTGTGCATTTTGATTTTGTAATATGCGTGCAACACGGCTCTTTGTAATAATGTTGAGTATTAAGTCTCCAGCCATCACTGAGAGCTGCTGCTAATGAAGGCCGGTCGGCGGGAAATGCTCGGTTAGCTATTCTCTGCCATCTGTGGTGAGAGATCATCTCTTCGCCGTGTGAAATTAGGCATTAATTATGAGGAAGAGCTGGGTTAATACATACGCACAATTAGAGCCCAGTCACAAGTCATAAACAGGGTCGCCGGCTCGGAGGAAGCCAATGTGTAAACACTCCCAACAGAGATTTATCCAAAGTTATATTCCTTGTAATTAAACTCTGGGGATGTGGTCATGCATATTTGTGTTCTTGTGTAATATCATTCATTTAACACTCACCGCCATATACACTTTAAAGACGTCCTGACATGAGGAATCACATTTCTCGTCTTTAGACGTATTAGAGGTCATTAAAACATCCTACAATGTCATTATACATATTATATAATGTGCTTTTCTTAACCCTCTGGTGCTCTTCGTTTAGGGGTTGCATTGGACCTAAAAATTAAACTTCCTCCACCCCAGTAAAACCAATGCAAGTTATTTTTCTTCAATAATATTTGTTCTTTTTAATTTTGTATTTTAAGATGATTTGATGGTATTTTTTAATATTTATGCAATGATTATGGTCTATTTTTGCTATTGAAAATTATACAAAATTGTATTTTTTGTCTTTTTTATTTTTTATTATTGCAGTATTTCAGGTTAAAGCTACACTGTGTGATATTTTCCCCCATCTAGCGGTGAAAGGGTATATGACCATCCAGTAAATATTAGTTTCTGTTCCTCCCAATTCCGATTTCGTTTTAACTCCTACGGTGGCTGATTTAGTCCAAGATTAACATGGCTTCCAGTTCGATCCAGCAATCCCCCTCTTCACATTCGCCATCGAGTTGTAACGCGTGTGTCCGGGTGAAAAATACGGATAGCTCACTCAACGCCACTGGAGTCGATGCAAACACGGAGGCGATTGACATCAAACAGCCCGCACTTTATTCCCCGCGGAACCCCCACAAGAGTCCGGCACAAACTCCACTTCCGTCCACAGCATTACCCAACAAAACAACAATAAATGAATGTTAGCAACATAATCCGCACACATGGGAGCTCGAGGCGCAGTGCACACACACACACACACACACACAGAACGCAGGCGCTCCAACCGGGGCGAACGCTCTTAAAGGGGCCACACTATTTTCCTACTCGTTACAGAGTGTTAAAACGCGAAAGGCGAAGCTTGAATTTACGGGTATGTCCCTCTTTGGCTAATGTACTTTCAAGATGGAGGGGCAACATGGCGACCCCCATTCGAACCCCTTACCCGTATGGCATATTATAAACTTACGAGAATACTTTATTACTTGAAAGAAGTAAATATACATTAATGAGCACTTATATTTTTGAAAGAACTAAGTGTTTTTAGCTAAGAATAAACTAAAAGTTACACAGTGTAGCTTTAAAATAGAGACTAGGCCTTCAAAATATATATCTCTATGGAGAGGCTTGAGAATTTCCTCGTTCTCTTTTGTCATCAGCAACATTGCAACAAAAGCAACATTGGTATTACTGGTATTAATTAACACATACATACATACCAAATTATATTTGTTAATAAGGATTCAAATGAATAGCCAGATGCCTGTATAGCCCTAGGCCTATAATATATAGCCTCTATTTGTGCAGTCCCTAGTTGCTAAGAAATTGTTCTCAGACATAACTACATCATTATTATGTGTTATTAGTACATTTCACATGAAAGTAATAAGAATAAATACTGATTCAGTGTGGGTTTTGTTACTCATTGATGCGTGAACTTCCCCTTTGCCCTCTGTGTGTCTGTAAGCGCTATTAGAACTGAATGAATCGATTCAGCTCAACACCATCCGTAAAGATACGTTACATTCGACAACGTGATTTAATAAAGGATGTATTCATGTTGTGAATTTGCACATTTTATTATACCATTTTTAATTGGCCGCTAAAGTTTTATATGGGACAATTACAAAACACACTGATTCTTTTAACAATGCATTGGCGCAAAAACATTTTGGAGGAGAAATTAAGAGAAGAAAGCTTTATAGAGTCAGAATATAACTGATGATCATGAAATGCTGAGTGTGCAGTTATATTTTGCCTGTATCATACACACCGATCAATGCTATCTGCCCAATCACAGCGGGACAAATACTGCCCTAAAATACAGATCTGTACCTGTTATTTTAATTGGCCTTTAGTTTGAATTTAGCTTTATTTTATGGTTAAAAAAAGTGTTACCATGCCAAAGCATTGACCGAGCTCATTGATCTAATGGTGTTGTTGAGGCTCCAAACGCAAACTTTTTTGACAGTAGCCTCCTCTGATCTGATGGCATATAGGGATCGTCAGATTGACAGTTCTCTGATCCAATAGTGTGGGGGAACTAGTGGGGGCGGCAATAACATTTGTTAGGGTGGCCGTGACACCCTTTACACACAAACATTAGTGCCAGATATGTGCTTAGTGGCGCCCCCTACTGATGGCGCCCTAGGCCACCGCCTAGTTTGCCTATGCCTAAAAACAGCCCTGGTCTTGAGCTTACATGGAGGCTGACCTGGTAAAAGAGAATTAGCAGAACGAAGAGTATAAGGGCTGATGAGATCACAAAGATACTCTAGTGCAGTCCCATGAAGTGCCTTGTGTGTTAAAGGAAGAATTTTAAAATCCATTCTCGCATTTATGAGAAGCCAGTGCAATTGTGAAAGCACCGGTGTAATGTGTTCACGAGGAGACGTACGAGTGGGCACATGATTTTAAAGCCTGCGCAGAGATTTAGCTGGAAGGCCAGAGAACAAGGCATTACAGTAAACGGACCTAGTTGTAATGAAGGCATGGATAAGCCTTTCTGTGTCTGCAGAAGAGAGAAAGCTATGTATCACAGATGGTAAAGAGCAGTTTTAGAGACGTGTGCTTCAAATGTTAACTGTGGATCAAAAATGACACCAAGTTCCTGCACCTGTGAAGTGGGAATTACCGTGCTGGAATCAACAATCAAATACCGCTTTTCCACCAGAATGAAACACAGGAAACACAAACACACCAGGCTTGTTCGAGATGCATAGGCCAAATACCGCAAGAGCGATTGAAAAGCATCTCGTTGTACTCTAATGTCATATGCCATAATTTTGCATTGTGGATGTTTTATGCATTGTTGGAAGTGTGCCACTTCGTTTCTGTATGCGTGTTTCTATTTTTGAGGATGAATTTTGTCCATTTTCTAAGACCCCGAAGACCCTGAGTGTGATTTTTTTTTTTTTGTCACACAAAACATAAAAACAGATATCAATCCAATTCATTTTTTTTATTTGTAGATCTAGAGAGTGTTGACAACCGTGCAAAGTCTCATGCCAAATTTTATTTGAGCAAATGTCCTTTGGGGTCAGAAAAGACCCCGAAGACCCTAGAAGGGTTAAGAAGATTGTCAACAGTTTTAAACAGAGATTTAGAATTAGTTGCAGCATTACCAATGACGCTTGAATGATAGGCAAGCAGTATTCAAACCAGAATGGTGAGCAGACTGTTGTTGAGTGTAGAGAAGCCTATGTACCGTCACGACAGATTTTTCTAATTGCCTTCCAGCAGCTTTCGTTAAGCGTAACTCCGGGGTATACCATGGACAGGGTTTCCTAAAAGTAACAACCCGTTCTCGCACAGGTGCAAACTCATCCAGAATGGAATTATAGTGCTCAACTGAGTTAGTAGTGGGAAACCCGGAGACAGAAGTCGAACAGAGAGTGTGCTTGATGCTACGAAATGTAGTAATGCGTTCAGAAATGGATCCTGAAGACATAACATTCATGTCCCTTATACTCAATACCATTCAGAGATTGGATACCAACACCAGCAGAACATACCACATCCAATATATGGCCCTGCCTATGGGTCGGAGAAGTAACATGCTGTTTAAAATCAAAACCATCCAAAATTGATATCACCAGTCAACACCATAGCAGGACAGAGTGGATTAAGAAGTGTCAACAACTCAGAAAACTCACAAGTAAAAAAATAAGCCTTGCTTTAACCAAGGTCCAAACATGGCTTGTTTTGATATTGTACTGTGACGTCACATGGGCGAATATACACAAAAGTATTGGGACGCCCCTCTAAATCACTGAGTTCAGGTGTTGAATCCCATCATGGCCACAGGTGTATAAATCAAGCTCTAGTCCTGCAGACGCTTCTACACACATCAGTGAGAGAATGGGCCGCTCTCAGGAGCTCAGAGAACTCAAGCGTGGGGCCGTGATCGCTGGACACCTGTGCAATAAGTCCAAATATTATACTAAATATTCCACGCTCAACTGTTAGTGGGATTATAACAAAGTGGAAGCGATTGGGAACAACAGCAACTCAGCCACGAAGTGAAATCACAGAGCGGGGTCAGCGCATGCTGAGGGTCACAGAAGTCGCCAACTTTCTGCAGAGTCAAGAGCTCCAGACCTCCAAACTCCTGTGGCCTTCAGATGAGCTCAAGAACAGTGTGTAGAGCTTCATGGAATGGGTTTCCATGTCCGAGCAGCTCATCCAAGCCTTACATCACCAAGAGCAATGCAAAGCGTGGGATGCAGTGGGGTAAAGCGCGCCGCCACTGGACTCTAGAGCAGTGGAGACGTGTTCTCTGGAGGCTTCTCTGTCTGCCAATCCCATGGGCGAGTCTGGGTTTGGCGGTTGCCAGGAGAACGGGACTTGCCTGACTGCATTGTGCCGAGTGTAAAGTTTGGTGGAGGGGGGGTTACGGGGTGGGGTTGTTTTTCAGGGGTTGGGCTTGGCCCCTTAGATCCAGTGAAAGGAACTCTTAATGCTTCACCAAGACATTTTAGACAATTTCATGCTCATAACTTTGTGGGAACAGTTTGGGGACGGCCCCTTCCTGTCCCAGCATGACTGCACTCCAGTGCACAAAGCATTGCTCCATAAAGACATGGATGAGCGAGTTTGGCGTGGAGGAACTGGACTGGCCTGCACAGAGTCCTGACCTCAACCCGATAGAACACCTTTGGGATGAATTAGAGCGGAGACTGAGAGCCAGCCCTTCTCGTCCAACATCAGTGCCTGACCTCACAAATGCGCTTCTAGAATAATCCCCATAAACACACTCCTAAACCTTGAGGAAAGCCTTCCCAGAAGAGCTGAAGCTGTTAGAGCTGCACTGCATATTAAACCCTACAGATTAAGAATGGGATGGCATTAAAGTTCATGTGCATGTAAAGGCAGGCGTCCCAAAACTTTGGGCAATATAGTGTATTTGCATAAGACGACACGTGACATCACACCCTTATATGAAACAAAACAAGGCTTTCCTCCATCGCCCACCAGTTATTGTTACCAGGTTTGTTTGTATTATGTGCTCATAGTAAGACTGTTCAGCAAACACCTTTCTGATGATACACGTGAACAGATGTGCCCAGAATATGAACGCAATGCACAGTTTCTCATTAGGCCTTTTTCCAAAGAAAACCATCTGCATGTTGTGTTCATATTGTGGGCTCATCTGCTCGCCTATATATAGTATGCATCATCAATGAGGTGTAAACTGAATTTGATCTTTTAATATCAATGTTTTAGTACATTAAGTGTTTTTCGCGTTAAGCGTTTTTGAACGTCCCGCTGTTTGTATTGATTGAAGTACTGCAGCCGGTGCTGTATATGTGTTACAAATGCTGAGAGACGAAGCAGAGAGATGGAATCCACTTGCACACACAACTTAAATGAAACTCTTCCATGAATAAAACAGGATTACCAGGAACTCAAGACACAAACAGGTTAGCAGCAAACAGCGACCGACAAACGACAAGTGAACCACAAGCATCAGTTTGTGTAAATCCACTTGGGGTTCAGAGTATTTATTGTTTCCCACATTAATTGCACACATGTCTAGTACAATTATGCGGTTTTGTTTCATTAATACAGTGTATACTTTTTTCTTGATTTACCCTGAAAGAATGAAAGTGAAATGTGACAACATGCCCCATAGGTGGGGTACACTGTAACATGACCAAATGACAGCTTAAAATGTTACCTGATATAATCAAAAAAATATACAAGACCAACTCAAATATTTTGTCAACAAAATACAATTATGAACTTTTTAAAATATAATAATGGCATTTTTTATCATTAAAAATATAAGCATTTTTGAGTTTGACTACAAACACATCGCTAAACACAGCTATACAGCATCGTTCAAAACATAATAATAATGAATAATTTCTGGACATTATTCACCCTTTTATCATGGTTTCTCAAAAGAATTCATAAAAGTATAGAATATAATGGCATATCTCTAATAGGGGCTCATTGTAACGCAGTGTTAACACACACCTCAGCTGCACAACTGGGATGTAAACCGCGGCTTGTGTCTTCTGCTGTTAGATCAGCGTTAAAGAACGATCGCAACTGTTAAATAACAGATATAAGATTACAATAATATCAGGTTTGTCTTATTTTAAATAAACACAAAAAACAGAGATAAAAACTAAACTTAAGTAAGAAATTTACTTTTGCTATGGTTAAATACATGTTCAGTGATATCTGCCAGAGATTTTTTTAATTTTGGCGCTATTTTTTCTCTAAATAATGTTGATATGGCAACTAGTAAATACACTAAGTTTCGTCATTCTGGCATGTGTGGGAAGGGTTAAAACATGCGTGTTACAACTAACCCCGCGTTAGGTTGTGCCCCGCGCTCCCCTACACACAAGTAGACAAGCTTAACAAGATGGCAAGGGGGTGTGGTAAATGGGAAACACCTGGGAAGACTAATCAACATGAAAAACTACAAAGAACTACAAAATAAAGCACAGGAAACACTTCAACGTAAAAGCCCAAGGACAGACACAGAGCAGCTGTGACAATATGGATCATAATGCATTTGAGATGTGATCCAAAATAATCGTGGTTTGAAACAAATGGAAAATAGACAGGCCTGTGCTGCATTTCTATGGATGTTTTGTCCTCCATGTCTCCACGCCAGTCACGTGACTGAAAACTATGAATACGTTAACAAGGCAGTGTAATGGAGCGTTTGCAAAGAAACTTTTGTATTGCCATCACATACTAAATTTTTCTAAATATTTCAACTAAATATCCAAATAAATTTAATTATTAAACTAAATTCGCCTCAATACAGATACAGGCAAAACATCAATTCTGGTGCTACTCGACCTCAGTGCTGCATTCGACTTCTTGACAGGCTAGAAAATTGGGTTGGGCTTTCCGGAATGGTCCTCAAATGGTTCAGGTCATACTTACAAGGGAGAGGTTATTATGTGAGTATAGGTGACCATAAGTCTGAGTGGACATCCATGACATGCGGAGTCCCACAAGGGTCAATTCTTGCACCACTACTATTCAACCTGTACATGCTCCCACTGAGCCAAATAATGAAAAATAACAAAATGGCTTACCACAGCTATGCTGACGACACCCAGATCTACTTAGCCCTATCGCCTAATGACTACAGCCCCATTGACTCTCTATGTAAATGCATTGAAGAAGTTAACAGTTGGATGTGCCAAAACTTTCTTCAGTTAAACAAAGACAAAACTGAAATCACTACATTTGGAAACAAAGATGAAATTCTCAAGGTGAACGCATATCTTGAGGCTAAAGGTCTAAAATCAAAAGATCAAGTCAGGAATCTGGGTGTGATTCTGGAGTCAGACCTGAGTTTCAGTCGTCATGTCAAAGCAATAACTAAATCAGCTTACTATCATCTCAAAATATTGCAAGAATTAGATGCTTTGTTTCCAGGCAAGACTTAGAGAAACTCGTTCATGCTTTTATCACCAGTAGGGTGGACTATTGTAATGGTCTTCTCACCAGCCTTCCCAAAAAGACCATTAGACAGCTGCAGCTCATACAGAACCAGCAGAACCAGAACACATGACCATATCACACCAGTCCTCAGGTCTGCACACTGGCTTCCAGTTACATTTAGGATCGATTTTAAAGTACTATTACTTGTGTATAAGTCACTCAATGACCAAGGACCTCAACACATTGCAGACATGCTGATTAAATACAAACCCAACAGATCACTCAGATCATTAGGATCAAGTCAATTAGAAATACCAAGGGTTCACTCAAAGCAAGGAGAGTCTGCTTTTAGCTCTTATGCCAGCCGCAGCTGGAACCAGCTCCTGAACAGATCAGATGTGCTCCAACAGTAGCCACTTTCAAATCCAGACTCAAAACACATCTGTGCACATCTGTCCAGACTCAACACACATCTGTTTAGCTATGCATTTACTGAATGAGCTGTGCTACTGTATGTCCGACTGATTGCACCTTATCCTGTGCTTTTACTGTGTTAATTTTACTTTTTATTTGATGAATATTTTAACTTTATTTCTGTTTTAATTATACTTTTTATTCACTTATTTTTTATTTTGTTAAGGCTGACTGGGTGGAAGAGGTTGAGAGACGGGGGAGCGCTAAATCGAAATCCCTCCGGTGCGAGGATGATCCGTTTAGATCCGCTCTGACGGATATAGATCTGTATAGCCTTGGTAGTACGAGGAAGGACCGTGTAGATCCGCTCTGACGGTCGAACAAAGTAGAGATAGCCCCGGTGTTCCTGTCCGGGAAGATTTGTCTGTAAGGGTAATGTTTAAATGCACAGTTACCTGACAAATATTTTTTGAGTACTCGCTCCGGTGCGAGGAAGACCCGTTTAGATCTGCTCTGACGGGTAAAACATCTAGAGAACGCCCTCAAGTTAGGCCAAGAAGATTTGTCTGTAAGGGTACTGTCTAAACGCACAGTTACCTGACAAATATTTTTAAAGTAAACCTGACTCTCCATTTTCTTCCACCCCAGATAGGGGATTTCATCTTTATTTTATATTTTCTTTTAATTCCCACTATAACTGTTATACTATGTATATTTTTATTGTATTCACTTATGAATATTTTAACTTCATTTCTGTGTAAAGCACTTTGAATTGCCCCTGTGTATGAAATGTGCTATACAAATAAACTTGCCTTGCCTTGCCTAAATTAACCATATAAACTAAATTACTGATCTAAAGCCCACACTGTCACTGTATAATAATTGAAATGAACTGATGACATCACTGTTTTCTCCAGAATGGCTGTACGGCTGAATAAAATTATGCTGCATTATTTTCCTGTTTAACACTGTAAAGCTGCTTTGAAACAATCTGCATTGTTAAAAGCGCTATATAAATAAGGTTGACTTGACTTGACATACTTTTGATCGCTGTAGCGTCACCATCAGGCCGATTGAGGCGAGCATTGGTGACGTTGTAGACGGGTTGAGTACTACCATCCCTCAAAGTTTCAAGTCTCTACGACTTACTGCTCCATTGGGCTGTGATTATGGGGCGTGTTTCAACCTCACCAGGAAAGAAAATGCCTCTGCACTCAATTGGATAGACCTACAACCAATCAGAGCAACGGAGTAAGTGGTGTATGTTGAGCGACGCATAGCTGTCAACAGAACTCAACTGCACGCAGTCTGGAAGAAGAAGAAGAAGAAGAAGAAGAGTGTAAACGATCTTTGCCGCTGTTGTAAAAAGAAAAAAACTCAAATGTTGTGGACTAAGTTTGGCTGGCATCCAGGCTAATTTACCCAATTTTTCTCCATTTTTAATGAATAATTCGATTGACAGCGGCGGTCCTAGAGGCAAAGTTGCTCAGAACGAGGAGTTCTATATGGTATGGATGTCGAATTTCTCACAGTCGTCTAGGGTCTTGAGTCAAGTGAGTTTCATTCCGATCGGCATCCGTTAACCTTGTCTGACAGCCGCTCAAACTTCATTGGCTGACGACCATGTTTTTCAAGATACAAGGATGTCCTCGTCGACAGGCGTGAACAAAGTCTTGAACAAATACGGCACCTGTCAGTTTTCAAGTCAATCGGACTGACATTTTAGTGTTTTATTTTTCATTTAATAGCACCATAAAGTGGCCAGTCACTGTGTCCTTTTTCACGCGACCACAGACCGAGCTCATACAGAGGTGTACCACGTTTGGTGACTTTATCTCATTCTGTTCAAGAGGGATAGCCGTTTTAGTAAAAGTGTCCACGGCCACTTTGAACGTTTTGGCGTCCCGTTGCAGACGTCAATCGAAATTTCAACTTTTTTTGTATTACTATTGACAATCAGACTCCAGAGAATCTTTCTGCACCGGTTTAGATCAGACCGGGTGAAAAACCTAGGACTAGATTGCAATAGTAAGTTTTTTGTAAAATCCAAAATACCAGAAATTGTCCAGGGGGAAAAATCGAATCTGAGACGTGCTTCTTGAGTCAAGGGTTCTATTGATATAAGACACTTGAGCCTACACCCAACGGTTTAAGAGTTATGAGCCATTACATACTTTTGATCGCTGTAGCGCCACCATCAGGCCGATTGGGGCGAGCATTGGTGACGTTGTAGACGGGGTGAGTACTACCATCCCTCAAAGTTTCAAGTCTCTACGACTTTCGGTTCGGTCTGCCCAATCACATTTAGGGGAGAATGCTGATCCTGGGAAATTCTAACAATCACAACAGAGTTTCAGCGCTACGCTCTTAAACCCCTAATAATAATTTTAAAAATCCATGTCATAACCCCTTTAAAACATACAGTCACGCCACATAAACAGAGACCTGTTTAATCGCCCAGCATGTGAAAACGGCGCATCTGATCACTAACAGCACACTCTCCTCAACAACACACAGATCTGAGGAATCATTCATGTCTGGAGCACAAACGCTGCATGAGATTTGCCCTGAAGTTTTAGGGGTTTGTTCAAGGTTTGAGCACCAGTGATAGTGATGCCTACCCTAGCAAACACAATCAATACGGAAATACATCACATGGCATGTGTCTCTCAACACATAATGATCGCAGTGATGCAGATGAATGAGACGGTAAAAGATACGACCGTACATTTCCTACGAGAGTTTCTGTCCATGTGAATGAGACCATATTACACACCACGGAAACGTAATCATTCCTGTCCTCGGGTGCTTCGCGGGAAGAAAATCGTGCTGAGGGTTTCTAAAATGTAACAAATGTGTAATGTAAAGTCATTTAAAGTTTGCTATAACTTCCTGTAACTAGTAGATCAAAAACATTGATGTATATAATACAAATGTAGGTTACATAAGCCAATGCATGTTTTACACACTGTATTTATTATCTTATTACTGGAATACCTGATTCTGACGGTCAAATGTGTTAATGATGAAGACATTTTTACATTGTAATAATATTTCACAATATTACTGCTTATAATGTAATGCTGACGAGCATGCTAAACATTTGAAAACACGTAGAATGGCATAATATTTTTGTGGTAATGTAACGGAGGCCAACTAGTAGTTGCTGTGCGAGTAAACCTCACTCCTCTGATCTCAAGAGACGCTATAGCGACTGACACTAGGGGGTGCAGCCTTTAGCCTCCTTGTTAAAGTGTCTGACTCTCATGCTGGCAGACCCGGGTTCGAGTCCAGCTTGGAGGGGGCGGTTCGAACAGGAAGGGTTACATTGGTGCCGTGACCCGGATGGGAGTGAGGTTTAGGGGGGTGAGTGTAACGGAGGCCAGCTAGTAGAAGCTGTGCGAGTAAACCTCACTCCTCTGATCTCAAGAGACGCTCTAGCGACTGACACTAGGGGGTGCAGCCTTTAGCCTCCTTGTTAAAGTGTCTGAATCTCATGCCGGCGGACCCGGGTTCGAGTCCCGCTTGGAGCGGGCGGTTTAAACAGGAGGGGTTACATTGGTGCCGTGACCCGGATGGGAGTGAGGTTTAGGGGGGTGAGTGTAACAGAGGCCAGCTAGTAGAAGCTGTGCGAGTAAACCTCACTCCTGATCTCAAGAGACACTATAGCGACTGACACTAGGGGTTGCAGCCTTTAGCCTCCTTATCAGAGTGTCCGACTCTCATGCCTGCGGACCCGGGTTTGAGTCCCGCTTGGAGCAGGCGGTTTAAACAGGAGGGGTTACATTGGTGCCGTGACCCGGATGGGAGAGAGGTTTAGGTGGGTGAGTGTAACGGAAGCCAGCTAGTAGTTGCTGTGTGAGTAAACCTCACTCCTCTGATCTCAAGAGACGCTATAGAGACTGACACAAGGGGTTGCAGCCTTTAGCCTTTAGCCTCTCATGCTGTCGGACCCGGGTTCGAGTCCCGCTTGGAGTGACCGGTTCGAACAGGAGGGGTTACAGTAACATAAAACAAATTGTAAAATCGAGTCTTCCCCAGTCTTAACAAGGTGTGCACTAGGGCTGTGCGATATTGAAGAAAAGTGGGATATGCAATATCCTTGTTAAACAGTGCGATACATTATTGCTTGAAGTGTGTAAAATCTATTTAAATTATATTAAAAAGATTATTTAAAAACTGAGAATGATACCATTTATGCGTTTCACATTCTTTCTGGGAAAAGAAGGCATCGCTACAACTTCTGAAAGGGACCAGCAGTGCTTTAGCAAAATTAATGTCACAAATTTCACAACATAATTTTAACATCAGTGTAAACAAACAAAAAATGTAATGCCAATATTTAAATACCAAAAATGATTTGCTTGACTTGGTAATATATAGTTAAATCAAACTAAAACTGAACATCAAGAACATCCAGGTAAACAAAGACACCTGAACTAGGGGTGGACGATTATTTTTGTTATTTTAATTAGAAATTAGAACTAAAAACAGTAGTCTTCACATTAATTAAATATAAACTGATACATAATCAAGCTACAAAGGTTACACAGTCTATTCTCTTCTACCTGCATCGACCTAAAACGTACAATTTTCACAATGCTGAAGTAGCCTATTAAAATCATTCAGATATTGCGTGCCCTTGCGATATGCACATTTGCGATATTTCCGATATATTGTGCAGCCCTATCGTGCACTTATTAAAAAACATGACAGCAGTGCAATTTTGACATCAGCATGTCATTTCAGACGCAGCATATGAGTGTTGTGACTTCAGCAGAGCTGGTTTATTCCTAACAAGCCCTGAAATGAAAACAAACTGAGTTTTATAATGAGACACAGCACTAGCAATTAACATGAACAGAAATGGATCTATTAATACCTTGCCCTTGTCTTCTGAAATGAAATCTCTGCTGGCAGCTCCGTCTCGCAGTCGCCCGCTAACATGTGTCATTCATTCTGACACCGTCCCAGAAAGACGACGGCGACGACGACACCGCGACTGTGTGTGTGTTTGTTCGGCAACAGCCTCTGGCTCAAAACTAACTCAAACCCTCTTCAGTAACCCGTCACTTCAGGTGGGCATCAATCAGACGCTGGCATACACACACACACAAATACCATTATCGACTTTTCCTCTTTTAGGTGCTTGCCTCATGGAAATAATCCAAAAAGAAGAGATTTAGGTAGCATCTGATGCTCTATTTATTTGATACAGTCGGATGGAATTAAGCAATATTTTACGCTATAGAAGTCACAACACTCATACGCTGCGTCTAAAATGACATGCTTTATGTTTAAAGTCACAGGAAAACAAAATTGGCCTTATTTACTTCCTTAACACACATAGCTTCTCCAAAAGGGCATCATTTATCAAGGCACACTATTCCAAAGAAGCACAAACATGTTTTCCTTTTCGGCGGAAGCTGTTGCTGAACCGACTAAAATCTGCCAATAGCGAACACAAGATTTTAACGCTGGTCAGTGTTAATGTAAGAAAGCTAACGATAATAATAAACTACGTTCACATCTGCCTCAAATTCTCATGAAAAGGAAAAAAAATGATCAATTGTCATTTCTTCTTGCTTTTTTTTGTTAGAAGATTTAGTCAGTAATGACATGCAAATTGATCAGTTAAGTGCAATGAAAGTCTGACTGCAGGTTAAGAAGCTGTCAACTTTATTTTTTGGGATTTGTTATATTTTAGTTTCAGGTTTGTATGGAAATGAACTGCCATTTCATGTTGACTTTTAAAACAAAAAGCATTGGCATTTATCTCACATTTGGTGTCTTTCTTTTCATCATTAGAGTGTGCGGGATTAGTTTTGCATCTTTGTCTATTTTTTCAGTCTTAGACTTTTTGAATAGTTTTTGGATATTTTCTACTTTAACCTCTTAAACTCTGCGGACCCTGTACAATGTCTGTGGAGGAGCTCGGACCTCATATGTGGTACCTTTTGAAATCGTAGAATTTTTTACACAAAGTGACTTATTTACACTAAATTACTCTGGGACTATTTCCGCCTGGATTTGGCTGGCCCACATTGAAAAGCTTCCCATACACACATACTCTAAATATAAAAATACTGGTGTCATTTTACATGAAACCCTTACATAAACCACTGCTAAAAGTGATAAACATATGTTAGTATATGTTGTCTGAGCTGTAGTAACCCCCCCCCCCCCCACCAAAAAAAAGACGCGCTTTTTGATTTTCTTTGGTTGTTAATTCACTGTTGAAAGTGTGTAACTCAGGCCTTGTGTGCTCTAGCACCCTGCAGACAGTTTGGGCTGTTTCCACTAGATTACAGAAAGTACTGGACAAAAGATTTCTGTCTGGATTATGTATGCAAGATTTATTCAAATGGATCTGAATTTTACCTTTTTTATGTTGTTTGGGTGGTTATTACAGCTCAGACAACATACAATTACATGTTTATCCCTTTTAGCAGTGGTTTATGAAACGTCAAGTCAAAGGGTTTCCTGTAAAATTACACCAAAAGTGTATATTTAGAGACCACTGGATTTGGAGCTTTTCAATTTGGGTCGGCCAAATCCAGGTGGAAATCCCCCAAAACGGTCCCAGAACATAAGATGTTAAAACACATAATATGATGGTGCAGAGCATCAATTCAAACCAATACCTTGCTTTTATTCCTCTGAGGAAATGTTTCATGATTCATACACTTTATATATAATTGTATGATCAATAAGATATGACAGTGTATGTTTTTACACTGCTTTAACTCATCAAAATAAGCAATTTTCAACTTATTTTTATGAATAATCGAATTTTAAATCGCATTTTAAATCTCAATTTTAACCAGAAAAATCGCAATTAGATATTTTCGCCAAATCGTGCAGCCCTAGCATATACCGTTGAATCTGATTAGACCGTTAGCATCTCGCTCAAAAAATGAGCAAAGGCTTTCGATATTTTTCCTATTTAAAACTTGACTCTTCTGTAGTTACGTCATGTACTAAGACCGACGGAAAGTTGTGATTTTCTAGGCTGATATGGCTAGGAACTATACTCTCATTCCTGCGTAGTAATCGAGGAACTTTGTGCTGTCCCATGAGTGCAGCGGCGCAATGATATTACACAGCGCCTGAAAATAGTCCCCAGCGCTCTCTGTGCAAACCGGTTGTCACTTGGTTATGTTGACGAAAGTTAGCCTATTTTCAGGCGCTGTGTAATATCATTGCGCAATGCTGATGCTAAGATTCAATGATCTATGCTAAGCTATGCTAAAAGTGCTTTCGCCAGACCCGGAGATCGGCTGAATGGATTCAAAAACGGTAAAACTCAACTGTTTAACTCGAGGGGAGTCGGAAAATGAGCCTATTTTCAAAAATAGTGGCGTGTTCCTTTAAGGCAGCAACTTTTGTATACAGTGTATGTGAATATTTTACATCTATACACTGCTCTCTTGTGCTTCTGTCATTCATCTGGCTGTTCTGTCCTCCGTCACCAAGGTGACCTGCGTTTTACATCCTATTATCACGCACTCATAAACCTCCACTGCTTGCGCTACGCTTTTAATGCAATCCTATTCAACGGTAATACAATTTAGCCTGGGTGCGACACAAAAACTCCCTCCCTACAAGAAAATTAGCATCATTACGGAAAACAATGCCGCTGATATTTATGGCTGAAGTTATAAATGGTTTGTCTTGCCACTATTCATGCAGGATTACAAGGGCAGGCGGCCAAAAAGGGCCTAATGTATTTAAAGTGACACATTAAAAGGATAAACAGTAGCTTTATCTCCAAAGTACATTGACTTCCGTTGAAACGCAGCAAAATCTCATTAATGAAGCAGTTGGCCAAGTGATTACACATCTCAGCATCTCGTGGGGCAGAGCCGCTGTGTTGGAGAGGAAAGCAGGTCATAATCATACACACATTAAGAGATCTAATCCAGTGTACAGGGCTGGGGAAAGTGCACAGGGCTAGACCTCTTTTCCAGGCGATTCACATATGGACTGACTATTGCAACTGCTTATGAGAAATTGAGAGCGATGACCTCTGATTTGCAATGCACTTCTTATCCAAAGTTGTGCTTATGCAGATATGCATCTTTCACTCTTAGACTTGTCTTTGAGTATTTGATTGGTTTTGATCATTTGTCGAGTTGAATTTGGAAGTTTAAGTCCCTTCTAGACTTTTAAATGGGTCATGAACTGAGAAATCAAATTCCCCTTTTGAAATATAAGAGGTCATCATACTATAAGAATATCCTGTAAGTTTCAGAACTAAAAACGTCCTTGTTAGTCCAAAAACAGCTTTTATTGTATCCAAGCTCAGAGAACGACTCATTGAGAAGATCGACGCCTATTTCATCATCACAACTTTGGCCCCGCCCACTGTGTGTGTGTTAGTGAGATGACGAGGAGAGAAGAGCGAGCTAGACTAAAAATAACATTACCTTCCAAAGGATCCTAACGCTAGGAATGTGCTTATTTATTTTCAACAATATGAATGTCTGAGCAGTATTTATTTGTATTCGGTACATTTCACTTTTCATTTCACTTGCGAAATCAGTCGCAATTTTGGCACAGGCTTTGCAAACGATCACTGCATTAATGCGCTCAACATGTCTGCGATCGGCTACAATGCTCATCACTGCAACCTTTCATGCCACGATATGAATATAATGCCATAGATCTGAATATAATGCTATGATTAACACTTTCCATGATTAGTTACCGTTGAGAGCTGTAATGGTAAAAACCTGCTAAAAGTTTTCGAGAGAGTTCCACATATACTGAGCTATTCCATATGCAATTATGTCAGCCAATCACAGCAGTGGGCGTTTACACTGAAGTCTCACAGCAGCCAATCACACACTCTAAAACATTCAACCCTAATTGGGTTGAAAATGGACTAACCCAGCAATTGGGTTGTTTTAACCCAGCGGTTGGGTTAAATGTTTGCTTAAAACAACCCAATTGCTGGGTTAGTCCATTTTCAACCCAACTTGGGTTATTTTTAACCCAGCATTTTTTAGAGTGCAGCAGTGGGCGTTTACACTGAAGACTCACAGCAGCCAATCACAGCAGTGGGCGTTTACACTGAAGTCTCACAGCAGCCAATCACAGCAGTGGGCGTTTACACTGAAGTCTCACAGCAGCCAATCACAGCAGTGGGCGTTTACACTGAAGTCTCACAGCAGCCAATCACAGCAGTGGGCGTTTACACTGAAGTCTCACAGCAGCCAATCACAGCAGTGGGCGTTTACACTGAAGTCTCACAGCAGACACGCCCCTTTAAACAGAGAGTTCAAATCAGAGGTTAGGGAAAATTACTTTTATTTCTAAATTATAAAATGTATGATGTAAAAATCATACTAACGTTATAAGGAGACATTTTAAAACAATGCAGTTCATGACCCCATGTCAACATAAAAAAAAAAAATTATATATATATATACACACACTCACCTAAAGGATTATTAGGAACACCTGTTCAATTTCTCATGAATGCAATTATCTAATCAACCAATCACATGGCAGTTGCTTCAATGCATTTAGGGGTGTGGTCCTGGTCAAGACAATCTCCTGAACTCCAAACTGAATGTCGGAATGGGAAAGAAAGGGGATTTAAGCAATTTTGAGCGTGGCATGGTTGTTGGTGCCAGACGGGCCGGTCTGAGTATTTCACAATCTGCTCAGTTACTGGGATTTTCACGCACAACCATTTCTAGGGTTTACAAAGAATGGTGTGAAAAGGGAAACACATCCAGTATGGGGCAGTCCTGTGGGCCAAAATGCCTTGTTGATGCTAGAGGTCAGAGGAGAATGGGCCGACTGATTCAAGCTGATAGAAGAGCAACTTTGACTGAAATAACCACTCGTTACAACCGAGGTATGCAGCAAAGCATTTGTGAAGCCACAACACGCACAACCTTGAGGCGGATGGGCTACAACAGCAGAAGACCCCACCGGGTACCACTCATCTCCACTACAAATAGGAAAAAGAGGCTACAATTTGCACCAGCTCACCAAAACTGGACAGTTGAAAACTGGAAAAATGTTGCCTGGTCTGATGAGTCTGGATTTCTGTTGAGACATTCAGATGGTAGAGTCAGAATTTGGCGTAAACAGAATGAGAACATGGATCCATCATGCCTTGTTACCACTGTGCAGGCTGGTGGTGGTGGTGTAATGGTGTGGGGGATGTTTTCTTGGCACACTTTAGGCCCCTTAGTGCCAATTGGGCATTGTTTAAATGCCACGGCCTACCTGAGCATTGTTTCTGACCATGTCCATCCCTTTATGACCACCATGTGCCCATCCTCTGATGGCTACTTCCAGCAGGATAATGCCCCATGTCACAAAGCTCCAATCATTTCAAATTGGTTTCTTGAACATGACGATGAGTTCACTGGACTAAAATGGCCCCCAAGGCAGAGCCACCTATTACATCATTGCTATGGACCAATGGTAGTTCGAGGGATTTACCAGGTGGAACAAACCCGGAAAGCGGTTCGAACTCCTGAAACAAACGTTTTGGCCTGATTTTGTTCACACTGTTTGCTCTTCATTTGTTCTTGAAGTATATCAGCGTCTTGAGCCTCAGCGAGCAGCGAGATCTTTTGTTAGAAGAACAAATCGTGTGTCATGTATCATGAGTACGCGCACTACTCATTGTGCAGCTGCTGTGAATGTCATATATTAGAAATAATAAGATAACATTAGCACCACCGTGCAGATTTATACATGATATATTGTCAGTGAATTTCCTTTTACTTGGCTTCAGTGGAAAGCATCATTATGTGATCTGTATCAGTGAAATCAAGACAAATCTGCTCGATCTCTGCCAGGAGATGGAAACAACAGACTTCGAGCAGACGCGCCGCCTTCTCCTGTTCAGAAGGAAAGAGGGCCATATGGTGCCCGGAGGGGCCACAGCGAAACCGTGTGCTTCCTCTGACAGGATCTATGCATGGAGCTGCATCACGTTCCCTTCCAAACACACGCACCGCGTTTATCAATATCACTATGCCAGGGAACGGTTGCCAGGCTGTTGTGAAGGCGAGTGATCGTGAGCACGCACTACTGAATGTGGGTGTTGAGGGCGGTGTCTAAGCCATTATATGTGCACTCACAAAAACTTAAGGATTTATGTATTTTAATTGCGTATCAAATTTCCATCCATTTGGAAAACACAGTTTTAACATAAACCAATAAACATAATGTGATGCATATTTGTCAGTCATACATAAATGAAAAATAAAAACACCTTAAGTTTGTTTATGTTAAAACTGTGTTTTCCAAATGGATGGAAATTGTATGTGCAATTCAAATACATTGATCCTAACTTTTTCCCCACCAGCGTTTTTATATAAAGTTGTCAGCCGCCGCCTGCATTTTTTATAATTTTCACAAAATTTTCATGGCCCCCAGAATATTTTGTTGTATGAATGTCTGAACATGCAATATATCAGAAATAAAAGAACAGATCCTCTGCTTTTAAACAAGAAATACATTGTATTCTAGCTTCATGCATTCCTTTTTTATCAACACTTAAATGTGGGTATGTCTCATAAAACAAAACAAAAAGAAAAAGCTGTTTTTGTCAAAGACTCCATCCAGATGGGATTGAGAGCGATGATCAAAACACAGATGGAGTCCATCAACACCCAAGTGTTTTCTGCTAGTTTCAGCCCATCGCAGTTATCATGTTCACGTTGGAGATGCACCGAATCCAGATTTTTGGGGTTCGGCCGACTCCACTGGATTCTGCCGAATCCGAAACCAAATACTGAATCCTACCCCCATCCTCAGTCCATTATCACAGTAAACACATTAATGAAGTAAACAACATCCACAGCCGTGTATTTTTTCATTTTATTTTATTTTATTTTAACTGCTGTTAAAATAACTCATCCTTTGCCGTACCTGAAGTTGCTGCATTTTGGCTGCTGTCTGTAGATTTCCTTTATGCACATCTCGTATTCTTTCGGATGTTTCATGCGCAAATGTTTTAACAGCAGCTATTGTTTAGGCTCCTTGCCACCACAAGACATATCGGTATTGCAAATTAAACATGTACCTCGACTTGAATCGCCTTCTTTGACTGAAAGTACTGCCAAACAACACGTTTTCTTTTCACAAGTTCCATTTTCACCTTCTCAGCCGACTGCATTCGAACGGTCCACCTAGTAAACACCTTCCCGTAATCAACGGAGGCGTCATTACGTCGACCAGCGGAACGTGCATAGTGCAAGCCTAGGGTTCGGTTCGGAGGAAAAAAATCTAAGGTTCGGCAGAAACCGACCCAGTCAAAAAGCCCAATATTCAGCCGAATCCGAACCTGAATCCTGGATTCGCTGCATCCCTAATTCACGTCCAGCTCCTCGTTGGTTAAATATCAAATGCAATGGCACATCTGTTCACCCATGGGCGTCTGGTCTGAACACCAGGTGTGTTCAGGAGCATTGTAGGAGCGTTGCTATTGTGAGGAACTGAAAACGACTGCACCATTGACCAACACAAACCTATTTAAAGGTTGTTATTTAAAGGGTGTGTTAGTTATATGACCCTATAGGCGGGTGCAAAACGCGCATACACACAGGGATGCCCAGTAGCACACAGACATTTTAAATATAAAAAATAAAAAGATTCCTCTCTGGAGAAGCGTTCAGTCTTTCCGCTCACATGTAAACAGAGAATCCGCCATTGGTGCGAGCGCAACTGGCTTTTAAAGGGAATGGGAGATGAGACTCTGATTGGTTTATTGCATGTTACGCTCAAAACACACCCATGACTCATTAAGAGACGAGGCACAACCCTTTTGGACCATGCGCCTGGCGTGCCGACCGTTTTTCCCATCGTTAAACTAGCAAAAGTGGATTCGGACACGCTCTAAGTACACCTGCGCCGTGAGCTTCAGACCATGAGCTCAGATCATTAAAATAGGGCCCTAAGTCTAAACTTAGCAAAGTACACTTGCACACCTCTCCTCAACAACACACAGGATTTGAGGAATCATTCAAAAGGTGCAGGACAAGTTACACGCTAAAGATGATAGCTGGGCTTAGGGATATGTTTAAATCATTAACTGAGCAGCAGTACTTCTTACCCTCAGGCCATGCACTGCAACTGTGTGCTATATACGTCTCTCCCAATTTTTGTGAGGCTGCAGTGACAGACGGGGCGCTGATGGGAACTCTTGTGCAATCTCCGAGTGTACATAAGGAAAGTCCATGTTTTGTAAATGAAGTGGTGGAAAACTTAAACAAGTCATTGTGCTTTAGTCCATGTCGATTCTCTACGAAATGTCTAATACAATCCGTGCATTTGCAGGCGATTCAAACAGCAGATGCTGTCAAATTAAACCATAAAAAAGATGAATGACAGCCTTATGGGTTTGGAGCAAATGATGACAGAATTTTCATTTCCGAGTGAACTATCCCTTAAAGGGTTCCTATTATGCCCCTGTAATATAAGTCTCAGGTGTCCACAGAATGTGTGTGTGAAGTTTCAGATTAAAATACACCACAGATCATGTATTATACCAAGGAACCATGGAAGGATAAGCATGCTTTTTTCGTGCATGTATCTTTAAATGCAAATGAGCTGCTGCTCCCGCCCCCTTTCCAGAAGAGGGCGGAGCCTGTACAGCTCGTTCCTCGAATACTCTGCCAAAATCTACAACATCTGTTTGGTTTTGATGATCATCTCTATCACTCTCACGTGACATTACTGTTCTTCATCATCATGAGAGTTTATGATCTGCATGCGTTTTAAAGCATTATCAGTCTAAACTTCTGATATATGGTTTTCTGAGTGCACACACACACCCGAAGCACGCGCACAGAAAGCTGTGTGTCAGACGGAGAGTCCAGTGAGTGTTAAACTAAGTTCTCTTTCACGTCTTATTGCGCTTAAACTGTCAAACACACACAAGGTTATGTCAAAAACACACACAGTCGGTTATGTCTTTGAACGTAAAGAAATCACGTGTGTATTAGATGTGTGTATTAAAGTGACAGTAGCGTAATATACAGTATCTACTGCTATATCTGCTGTTAATATGAATCAAACAACAAAAGACAAACAGAAAATCACTCACTGCTCTCGACTGAGTAACTTTAGCAGCTTTAATAAGAATACATTTCTGACTTGAATGCTCTGGCGAGGAGATTAACATGACAGACTGTGTACCGCTCACTGGGGGCGGGGTCTATGCTAATAGGGCGGAGTCTGTCAGCAGCCGTGGGCAGGCCCTTTTTCTGAGACACTGCTTATGATTTATGGGGATTAAAAAAAGAGGAGTGGTTGGATTTTTACAATTATAGGGTGGTTGGTGTACACATACTACAGACACACATTTATGTTCAAACACCATGTAAAAGTGAATTTTGCATACGGTCCCCTTTAAACAGAAAATCACTTGCTGCTCTCGACTGAGTAACTTTAGTAACTTTAATAAGAATACGTTTCTTACTTGAATGCTTCTGTTAAATGCTCTGGCAAGAGATAAACATGGCGGACTGTGTACAGCTCATTGTGGGCGGGGTCTATGCTGATAGGGTGGAGTCCGTCAGCAGACTCGTGGGTGGGGCCTGGGCACATGTGACGTCACATTGCATAGAAACGGCAAACGGCTTGTTCCGAGACACTGCTTATGATTCATGGGGATTAAAAAAGATGAGTGTGGAAGAGCCGTGTAATAATTACAGTGAAGCACTATTATAGCTAGGATGCATTTGCCACATATGAAATGCCTTCACTATTATAGAACGCATTGACGCAAAGACAACACTTTCCATGATTCTCTTTGATCAGTTTTGGCCTTGGTGTCTCTTGGACATCATTCATTTGCCACCGCCAAATTAATTACATGTATGGCTATATTACATTTGCCCTTGCTCTATACAAGTTTTAATAATAAAGGCAGCATAAGAAAAGCATCCAATTAAATATGAGTAAGCGAAGAATTCCAGCTCATGCAAGTGATCACAATAACATTCTCCATGAAAGAATATAAAAGGATATCAATATCATTAATGCATGAGACTATCACCTGTGGAAATGACCTCTATACGCATTCCCATAGAAGATGAATGCGTTTCATTACGGAGATCTTTTAGTTCCTGCAGAGCAAAGAAAACGAATACATGACGGTGAGAAACACAGTTCATAATTCCAGCAGGAGCTTTAATTAAACTACACTGATTAAATCAGACCGTGTTTTATCATGTATACACCATTAAAAAGGTCTGAAAATGATGTGCCCTTTCATGCTGTGATTACCTTGAGCTACCGAATGTGGACCATTTCCAGATGTGTTTCATAATTGATGATCTTTACAAGAATTTAACCAACTATTCAACTGACTTCAGCTGAATAACATCTGAAATGTGTCATTTTGAAATAACGTAATAAGCCATTAACAAATCGCAGTACTCAATGGATGTGCTATTATTCAGGTATCTAGATGGTAACAGTTCACAAACATACAGTTAGTTAACATATTAATCACTCTGAACTAATTGCATTTCATATAAATTTAAGCTATAATGCCTTTTTATTTAATTGCAAGTGTTAAAAGTGCACTTTTATCCCTCTGGGGTTAATTTATGGGTCACACTCAGGACCTTCGGGTCAAAAATGACCCGGAGGGCGGGATTAAGATAAAAAAGATTTAAGTCAAATCAATGAAATATATTTTTGTGCAATAATATTTTTTATTTTCTTTTTTGGTGTTTTGAGATCATTTTATGATTTATAATTAACATTTATGCAATAAATATGACCCATTTTTTCCCATTGATTATAATAAAAAATGTATATATTGTATATATATATATATATTTTTTTTTTAATTAATTTATTTATTTATATATTTTTTTTTATTAAATCTGTATTACATTTTAGAGTCAAGCCTAGGTCTCATGAAAGCAATTTTTTAAATGAGATCAGTGCCATCCGGTGGACACATTGAGCATTTTTATCACGCAATAGCACATTTTTACCACTATAGTGGTTTTTATAAAAAAAAATAAAAAAAAATCGTAGCTTCATCAGAATGGTCCGAAACTTGTTGACTTTATTGGTACTTGGTATATGAACACCCAAACAAATTGGGGACAGGATTTGAAAAGTCTAAGTGGTTGTAAAAAAAAAAAGTCACACCCAGGACCTTTGGGTCAAAAATGACCCCCATAGGAAATAATAGTATTTCCATAACTTTCTTTTTAAACGCCCTGTATGCTAAAGCGTACTTGTTTTTCACAAGGGATATGAATTCATAGTGCAACTTAATGAATTATGACGAATGAAAATGAGCATAGCTTGAAGCATTTGCTTCCACTCGCATGCATATGTTTCAGGCCTAAGAGAAAGAAATATCAGCTATCATCTTTGAAATATCCTGCATCACGTCCACTGTGGCAGCACTAGATTAGTGGTTAAAAATACAGGCTAGTAACTCCAAGCTTGTTGTGTTCAAGGCCTGGAAGACGTGATTAATGGACCGGAGTGGGATCCAGGTTGCCCGAGGGACGCTGTCTAGAAGTAAGTGCAAGTCGCTTTCTATAAGCAAGTGTCTGCTTAATGACACATTAAATAAAGAATGCATTATTAATAGTGCCGGCTAAAGCAAGCCTCACTATTACTGTTGCTCATACTGATTTAAACAAACACCTAAAACTACTTGTTGCGATTTTGAATATTACTCGTCCCTCACTGTTGCATAATTGTCAACATATCTGTGGACAGATGATTACAACATCTTTGTAAACCTATTGCCCCATACTCCTCAAACTGAGATGCTCTGTGTATTCTGACCCCTTTCTATCAGAACCAGCATTAACTTCTGGAGCAGTTTGAGCTCCAGTAGCTCGTCTGTTTGATCGGCCCACACGGGCCAGCCTTCACTCCCCACGGGCATCAATGAGCCTCGGCCGCCCATGACCCTGTGGCCGGTTCTCCACTGGTCCTTCCTTGGAGCACTTTTGATAGAGACTGACCACTGCAGACCGGGAACACCCCACAAGAGCTGCAGTTCTGGAGATTTTTTTGGCCCTTGTCAAACTCGCTCAAATCCTTACGCTTGCCCATTTCTCCTGCTTCTAACACATCAACTCTGAGTTGTTCACTTGCTGCCTAATATATCCCACCCACTAACAGGAGATAATCATTGTTATTCACTTCACCTGGTCATAATGTTATGCCTGATCGGTGTATACATATCAATATTTTTTTAAGATATTGTATCGAAGTTAGAAATTCTTATATCGTAGAAAAAATTGCACATTCATTCAAACACCACTTTCATTTTCTTCACAAAATATAACTAATAGCTAATAAACGTCTAATAAAAAATACCAGTCCTACTACACAGGGCATGACGTTAAACTTGCTTTACTATCACAGTTGTGGCATTACCAGAGGGTGTGTATGGTGGTATGTCCCAGCAAGGAAGTTGGTGGCCTATCTACTAAACTACGACTCCCAGAATCCCTTGCAGTGAGGCCAGTTACAAGATGACAGACGAGAAAGAACTACAAGCCAAAACTACAAAGTTTTTGAAAGCGATGGCGTTATCGTCTCAACTTTGCAAATTTGTGAAAACGTGATGCCATGCACATGCATATTGCGTGTTCAGACTATATGCATGCGTGAGTACTTGACAACCAAAACAACAAAGTGATATCGCCACCTACTGGCCTGGCATGCATAATACAATGTTTTAGTCACTTTCGCGGATCCGTGTGAACAGGGATCATTTTGGCCCCATTTACACTGCATGGTTCAAGTGACCCAATTCCGAATTCCGTGACCAATTTTTCCCTCCCATGTGGCACAGATCGGATATGACGTGTGAATGTGTAAGCAGGAAAAAAACGCATTAAATCCGATATCCTCAGATTCAGGCCTCACTCATATGTGGTGATAAATCCGGATTCGGATACGTGCATTTGCGGTCAAAACGGATATTCCCCAGTAAATGCGAGTCGTACGTTATTGAAAAAGGGACGGAGGTGAATGACGTCAACTCAGGTGGACACAAACTGCTCTCCTCTTTTTTCTCCGCCTTACGAGAGCAATGTTTTGCTGACCTTTAAAGAGATTGTGCGGAAAGCAAAACATTGAATAATCATTTTGTCTGCGTCCATTGCATATCGTGAAAAAAAATAAATTGGATATAGTCACCAAATCGGAATTGTGCATCAAGACCTGCAGTGTAAATGCGCCTTATGGTGCGTTCACACCGGATAGACAATCGTGACAATTGTGCTATTCACGCGAAGTTGGACGCTTGAACATTTTGAGTTTACTCGCTTCATTCTCGCGTGACATTCCCTTCACAACA
>CM042242.1:69235034-69307534 GCA_023566225.1 Romanogobio albipinnatus | reverse complement strand
CCGTGGCATTTAAACGATGCCCAATTGGCATTAAGGGGCTAAAGTGTGCCAAGAAAACATCCCCCCCACCATTACACCACCACCACCAGCCTGCACAGTGGTAACAAGGCATGATGGATCCATGTTCTCATTCTGTTTACGCCAAATTCTGACTCTACCATCTGAATGTCTCAACAGAAATCCAGACTCATCAGACCAGGCAACATTTTTCCAGTCTTCAACTGTCCAATTTTGGTGAGCTGGTGCAAATTGTAGCCTCTTTTTCCTATTTGTAGTGGAGATGAGTGGTACCCGGTGGGGTCTTCTGCTGTTGTAGCCCATCCGCCTCAAGGTTGTGCGTGTTGTGGCTTCACAAATGCTTTGCTGCATACCTCGGTTGTAACGAGTGGTTATTTCAGTCAAAGTTGCTCTTCTATCAGCTTGAATCAGTCGGCCCATTCTCCTCTGACCTCTAGCATCAACAAGGCATTTTGGCCCACAGGACTGCCGCATACTGGATGTGTTTCCCTTTTCACACCATTCTTTGTAAACCCTAGAAATGGTTGTGCGTGAAAATCCCAGTAACTGAGCAGATTGTGAAATACTCAGACCGGCCCGTCTGGCACCAACAACCATGCCACGCTCAAAATTGCTTAAATCCCCTTTCTTTCTTTTCTTCCATTCCGACATTCAGTTTGGAGTTCAGGAGATTGTCTTGACCAGGACCACACCCCTAAATGCATTGAAGCAACTGCCATGTGATTGGTTGATTAGATAATTGCATTAATGAGTAATTGAACAGGTGTTCCTAATAATCCTTTAGGTGAGTGTACACTATATTGCCAAATAGGTTGCCAGCTGTGCAATAAGTCCATTCGTGAAATTTCCTCACTACTAAATATTCCACGCTCAACTGTTAGTGGGATTATAACAAAGTGGAAGCGATTGGGAACAACAGCAACTCAGCCACGAAGTGAAATCACAGAGCGGGGTCAGCGCATGCTGAGGGTCACAGAAGTCGCCAACTTTCTGCAGAGTCAAGAGCTCCAGACCTCCAAACTCCTGTGGCCTTCAGATGAGCTCAAGAACAGTGTGTAGAGCTTCATGGAATGGGTTTCCATGGCTGAGCAGCTCATCCAAGCCTTACATCACCAAGAGCAATGCAAAGCGTGGGATGCAGTGGGGTTAGTGTTAATTTCGTCAGATGAGGCCAGACTAAATATGTTCGTCAACAACCTTTTTTCCATGACGAAGACGAGACGATGACCAAAAACGCAGACTAAGACTAAATTAACATGCATTATTGTTGACGAAAAAGGACGAGACTAAAATGTTTATTGTTTACATTGTATTTCTCACGCAGAGAAATGTCCAGGATAATGCACACCAAGTTGCGCCGCTATTAAGAGGAATCAAGTGAGTTCCACAAAGAGTTCAGAAGGCCCTGCCACGCACCAGCCAATCAAATAAAAATATACCTACTGAAGAGCCAATCAGAAAATAGCATTGCTGTATCCGGGTAAGATTTAGATAAACAACAACTTTTACACCTACTGGGGACAGGGGAAAATATATAAGGAGATTAAAAAAAAAACACTGGATGTATTTTTATCATTATAGGATGGTTGTGTACAGGCACTGCCAACACACATTTCCGTATAATCAACTTGTAAAAATGCATGTACCATTCTATGACCCCTTTAATGTTTTCTTTCCAACATTTCTTATTTGTATGTATATTCAAAAAGATTTAAAACAATCTCATAACATTTTTCAGTGTAAATTATTTATTTCGATTGGCAACAGCCCTAAAGTGTCTTATTCTAATGTAATTTATAGATCAAATGAAAGCTGAAGCATAGCCTATATTTAATAAGATTATGGGAAAATGCCCTTCATAAAAGGTAAAAATATCAAAGATATGCAGATTTAAATATGTCAAAGCTGATTGAACACTGGGGAGACTATTGCTTCAGAATAAATTATATTTACAACACAGTAAATTCTGAAAAAAATATATATTCCAAATTATTACTTCCCTGACATCTTTGAAATAGAGAAATGCAAGAATTAATACTATTATTACGTGCATTGATTATTACGTCAGCCACATTTACTGTATCATTTTATTTTATTTTATTATGGAGAGTGGTAGAGATGCAACATTGTTAACATTAATGTTAATGTTTTTCTTGTATTTAGCCCTCTTACTAATTAGTCACACTTAGTGACTAATTAGGGCAGTTGTGGCCTAATGGTTAGAGAGTCGGACTTGCAACCCAAAGGTTTTCCGGCAGGAATTGTGGGTGGGGGGAGTGAATACCAGCGCTTTCCTCCACCCTCAATACCACGACTGAGGTGAGACCCTTGAGCAAGGCACCGAACCCCCAATTGCTCCCCGGGCACCGCAGCAATATGGCTGCCCACTGCTGTGTGTGTGCACTTGGATGGGTTAAATGCAACGCACAAATTCCAAGTATGGGTCACCATTACTCATTGATGGTCAAATGTGACCATACACCTTAACTATTTTTAAAATAAATAGCCTATATTTTAGTTCAATAATATTTATTGAATATTTTGAGGAGATCCGTTGGTACTAAATACTATTTGTGCAATACTTATGGTCCATTAATGACCACTTCAAATATTTTTCTTCTGATATTTGTATTATTTATATTACAATTAGTGTATTAATTAAGGATAAAATAGAGAATTCCAATGCAAAGAGGCACATTAGAGCCATTTTGTGGCTGGAAAAATACAACATTTCACTTGTAATGCCATTACCCACTTTAGGTGCCTGTATGGCTCTTTAATCAACATGTAATCTAGTTGCTCAAAAAAGTATTGCAGATCATAACTGCTTACTTATTTATGAAATTTGTGAAATGTTAAAATGTTAATAATAGTGAATAGTAAAGAATGCAAGCAAATATAATTTAACCCCAAAAAAGTTTAAAATAGTGCTAAAAGACAAACTTATTTTTTCTTATATGTACTGTCACAGGTTCAGGGTGTGACATCGGCTCTTCCTGTTGTTTGTCCTGTCCTGTCATTTTTCTGCAGCTCGTGATTGGATTATCAGTTTGATCACGGGCTGATCTCCCGCACCTGTCGCTCGTTCCCTTTACCCTTTATATGCCCAGCTGTGTCTACCTCTGTTGTCAGTTGATCACTTCATGTCGCGTGAATGTTACGTGTCTGCACGGCATTTCTGCTCTGTATTTCTGCTCTGTGTCTTACCTGTTTGGTTTTGTGCCCAGGACCCGTAGACGAGGAGTTTTCAGCAAGCCGTATTCCCTTGCTGGGCTCGGTCTCGTCTTCTGCTGGGTCTATCTGTCCCCCGTTCTCTCGGTGGTCTCTCCAGCCTGTGTGTCTGCTGTAGAGTGCACAGATACAGTGGGAGCCACCAAACAGTTCCGTAGACTGTCACCTCCTCACTTTGTTTGACTGTTCACTTTGTTTATTCCCTGAATAAACCACTTCCTTGTTCACTGCACTTTGAGTCCTCCTTAATCCACAGCGTGACAGAATCAACTGACCACGATGGACTCAGCGGGCGAACTAGAGTTGCGACGAGCTATTGCTCAACAGGGCATTTTGCTTGGAAGACAGCAGGAGGAGTTGTCCGCTTCTCATCATGCCCTGACGGAGATGTCAGGTCAGCTAGCCGAAATTACCCAGCGACTGGAACAGTTACAGCCAGTCCCTGCCGTGGTTCCCACATCGAGTCAACCTGACACTGAGAGAGTGAACAGCCGCCAGTCTGAACCTCGTCTGAATCCACCAGCTCCATATTCCGGTGAGCCCAACTCATGTCGTTCGTTCTTATCACAGTGCTCGCTAACTTTTTCACTTCAGCCGTCCTGCTTCACGACAGAGAGGTCTAAGGTGGCCTTCGTGATCATGCACCTGACTGGGCTTGCGAGAGAGTGGGGAACGGCTATGTGGGACAATGAGCATGAATGCTGCGGTACATTCAAGGACTTCTCAGAGGAGCTGCGCAAGGTGTTTGACCGTTCGGCACTGGGCACCGAGGCGGCACGTGCATTGTCGCTATTACAGCAGGGTGCCCGATCCGTGTCAGAATACTCGATTGAGTTCCGTACCCTCGCGGCATCCTGTGGTTGGAACGCAAAGGCTCAGTGGGACCATTTTCTCCATGGCTTAGCTGAGCACATAAAGGATGAGATTTACTCACTGGAGTTACCCCCTTCCCTTGACGGTCTGGTGGACCTCGCTATCCGGGTGGATAACCGGATTTCCCTTCGTTCCCAGCATCGAGGGGCGGGGCTCCCTCACAGATCCGCCAGCAATGCACAGAGCACGGGGAGGGCTACATCACAGCAGTTTGGCCCATTTGATGAGGAACCCATGCAGATCGGGAGAACTCATCTGACTGTCGCTGAACGACAGCATCGCCTCACCAACAACTTGTGCCTCTACTGCGGAGAGGCAGGGCACATGGCGGCGGTTTGTCCCTTAAAGGGGCGACGCGCATCCTTCAGAGGACGACGCACGGTGAGCGTTACGAACACGCTACTGCCATCTGGTGGTCGTTCCACACTTCCGGCTTTACTGCAGTTCGGGGGAGCGGCTCATCGGGTGTCAGCTTTAATTGATTCTGGGGCAGAGGGTGATTTCATGGACATTAAACTGGCTGAGCACTTGGGCATTTCTAGCTCTCGTTTGGCTGAGCCGATTTCGGCCAGAACACTTTGTGGCACACCCCTCACAAGAATTACTCACTCCACAAGACTTGTTGGCCTCACCATCTCTGGGAATCATTCGGAGGAGATTCGCTTCCTATTAATTCATTCTCCCTCTGCTCCAGTGGTTTTGGGGCACACATGGTTGACTAAACATAACCCTCACATTGACTGGGCTCAAAGTTCCATATTGGCGTGGAGCCCATTCTGTTCGTCTCAGTGTTTGGTGTCTGCTTCTTCCCCCTTAATGTCTGTTTCTGCGTTACAGGAGGAACCGGTGAGCCTGGCGGATGTACCAGAGGCTTACCATGACTTAAGAGCAGTGTTCAGTAAGTCCCGAGCTTTATCTCTCCCTCCGCACCGCCCGTACGACTGTGCGATTGAGTTGTTACCTGGCACTTCTCCACCTAAGGGGCGTCTTTATTCGCTCTCCGGTCCTGAGAGGGAGGCCATGGAGAGATACATCAGCGATTCTCTCTTGGCCGGTATTATACGTCCTTCTTCCTCTCCGGCCGGGGCGGGGTTCTTCTTCGTGGGGAAGAAGGATGGTTCTTTGCGTCCCTGCATAGATTATCGAGGGCTGAATGACATCACGGTAAAGAATAGCCACCCTTTGCCGTTGATGTCCTCAGCGTTCGAACTCTTGCAGGGAGCAACCATCTTTACGAAGTTGGACCTACGCAATGCTTACCACCTGGTTCGGATTAGGCAGGGGGACGAATGGAAGACCGCTTTTAATACCCCGACAGGTCACTTTGAATATTTGGTCATGCCCTTTGGACTCTCAAACTCCCCAGCGGTCTTCCAGGCACTCGTCAACGACGTGCTCAGAGACATGGTCGACCGGTTTGTATTTGTTTACCTCGACGACATCCTGATCTTCTCCCAGAACGAGCGCGACCATGTCCAGCATGTTAGGCGGGTGTTACAGCGACTACTTGAGAATCGTTTGTTCGCTAAGGTGGAGAAGTGCGAGTTTCACGCACGGTCGGTTCCGTTCCTGGGTTTCGTTCTGTCGCCCGAGGGCATCCGAATGGATCCTGGGAAGGTAAAAGCGGTTGCTGATTGGCCTACCCCAGATAGTCGTAAGGCGGTCCAGCGATTTCTGGGGTTCGCCAATTTTTACCGCCGATTCATTCGGAACTTTAGCAAGGTCACCCTACCACTGACAAATCTCACCTCCACACGAATTCGTTTCTGTTGGTCAACGCAGGCTCAGGAGGCGTTTGAGAAACTTAAGAGTCGCTTCGTTTCGGCTCCCATTCTTACCAACCCAGACCCGTCTCGTCAATTCATTGTGGAGGTGGATGCATCAGAGGTGGGAGTGGGAGCGATTTTGTCTCAGAGGTCACCTTCGGACGACAGAATACACCCGTGCGCGTTCTATTCTCATCGTCTCACTCCTTCGGAGCGGAATTACGACATTGGGAATAGGGAGTTACTGGCTGTAAAGTTGGCATTGGAGGAGTGGCGTCACTGGTTAGAGGGCGCGGGGTCTCCATTCTTAGTTTGGACCGATCACAAGAATTTAGAATATATTAGGTCCGCGAAGAGGCTAAATTCTCGGCAGGCTCGCTGGGCACTATTCTTCGGCCGGTTTGATTTTAACATCTCATATCGCCCCGGAAGTAAGAACGGTAAGCCCGATGCGCTCTCACGGATTTTTGAGGTTGAGGCTAGTCCCACTTCCCCGGTGACCATCGTGGCCCCCAGCCAGGTGGTCGCGGCGGTTACTTGGGGAGTGGAGTCCAGGGTCCGTGAGGCGTTACGTGACGTCACTATTCCTGCGGGGTGCCCAGTGGGTCTGCTGTTCGTGCCGGGGTCGGTCCGAACTGCCGTTCTTCAGTGGGGTCACTCATCCGGTCTAGCTTGCCACCCAGGAGCGGCTCGAACAGGTGCGTTGATCAGGCAGCGGTTCTGGTGGCCTTCGCTGGCGCAGGATACTCGGGAGTTCGTATCTGCTTGTCCGGCGTGTGCGGTGGGTAAGGGCTCTAATCGACCCTCGGCAGGGCTACTCCGACCGTTGTCAATCCCTTCGAGACCCTGGTCACACATAGCCATGGACTTTGTCACGGGTCTACCCCCATCCAGTGGCAATACCGTGGTGCTTACGGTGGTGGACAGGTTCTCGAAGGCGGTTCATTTTATTTCCCTCCCCAAACTACCTTCAGCGAGGGAGACAGCGGCCATTGTCTTAGACCACGTTTTTCGCATTCATGGCCTCCCGGTTGACGTGGTTTCTGACAGGGGTCCCCAATTTGTGTCTAAATTTTGGACAGAGTTCTGTCGACAGCTGGGGGCGACGGCGAGCCTATCCTCCGGTTATCACCCGCAGACGAACGGTCAGGCGGAGCGAGCAAACCAGGACTTAGAGAGAGTCCTGCGCTGTGTGGCGTCGGCAGAGCCGTCGACTTGGAGTTCCAGGTTAACCATGGTCGAGTACGCCCATAACTCACTCCCGGTCTCGTCTACGGGGTTATCACCCTTCCAGTGCTGTTTAGGCTACCAGCCCCCATTATTTCCCTCCCAAGAGGCCGACGCCATTGTTCCATCCGCGCATTCGTTTATTCAGAGGTGCCTTCGTACATGGAGGCTCGCCAGAGAAGCCCTTTCCCGGACTGGCGAAAGGAACAAGGTGTCGGCGGACCGTCACCGTTCTAAGCCCCCACTTTACGTGTGTGGTCAAAAGGTTTGGTTGTCAGCCCAGGACATTCCCCTCAAACTTCCCGCACGTAAACTGGGACCCAAATTCATTGGACCGTACATTATAACTAAGGTGCTTAACCCGGTGACGGTTCGACTCAAATTACCCCCCCAATTTAAGAGAATTCACCCGGTGTTTCATGTTTCCAAGGTCAAGCCCGTTATTCGCTCCCCACTTCAGCCCCAGACCTCTGCCCCGCCGCCCCCCAGACTCATCGAGGGGTTGCCTGCCTACACGGTACGGCGACTCCTGGATGTGAGGCGGAGGGGCAGAGGTCATCAATATCTGGTAGACTGGGAGGGTTATGGTCCAGAGGAGAGATGCTGGATTCCGGCTCGGGACGTGCTGGACCGCGCTCTTATTGACCAATTCCATCGGCGTCAGGGTGAGTCCTCTGGGGACGCCAGGAGGCGTCCCTGAGGGGGGGGGTTCTGTCACAGGTTCAGGGTGTGACATCGGCTCTTCCTGTTGTTTGTCCTGTCCTGTCATTTTTCTGCAGCTCGTGATTGGATTATCAGTTTGATCACGGGCTGATCTCCCGCACCTGTCGCTCGTTCCCTTTACCCTTTATATGCCCAGCTGTGTCTACCTCTGTTGTCAGTTGATCACTTCATGTCGCGTGAATGTTACGTGTCTGCACGGCATTTCTGCTCTGTATTTCTGCTCTGTGTCTTACCTGTTTGGTTTTGTGCCCAGGACCCGTAGACGAGGAGTTTTCAGCAAGCCGTATTCCCTTGCTGGGCTCGGTCTCGTCTTCTGCTGGGTCTATCTGTCCCCCGTTCTCTCGGTGGTCTCTCCAGCCTGTGTGTCTGCTGTAGAGTGCACAGATACAGTGGGAGCCACCAAACAGTTCCGTAGACTGTCACCTCCTCACTTTGTTTGACTGTTCACTTTGTTTATTCCCTGAATAAACCACTTCCTTGTTCACTGCACTTTGAGTCCTCCTTAATCCACAGCGTGACATGTACAGTAGGCTATACACATATGCATCTACGCTGTAAATCAACCAGTTAGCTATGGTGTTGTGGCCCATACATTATGCAGGTTATACGTATATATTTTATGTAACTTATTTTGCCACACAATATAGAGTTTTCTTTGGACTAAAATTACTTTTATAGTCAACCAAAACTTGACTAACAAAAAAAGATATGTGAATGACTAAATATGACTAAAACTAACAAGGACATTTGGCACAAGACTAAGACTAAGACAAAATTAAAAATAGGTGACAAAATTAGTGGGGTAAAGCGCGCCGCCACTGGACTCTAGAGCAGTGGAGACGTGTTCTCTGGAGTGACCAATCCCGCTTCTCTGTCTGCTAATCCCATGGACGAGTCTGGGTTTGGCGGTTGCCAGGAGAACAGGACTTGCCTGACTGCATTGTGTCAAGTGTAAAGTTTGGTGGAGGGGGGGTTACGGGGTGGGGTTGTTTTTCAGGGGTTGGGCTTGGCCCCTTAGATCCAGTGAAAGGAACTCTTAATGCTTCACCAAGACATTTTGGACAATTTCATGCTCCCAACTTTGTGGGAACCGTTTGGGGATGGCCCTTTCCTGTCCCAGCATGACTGACCAGTGCACAAAGCATCGCTCCATAAAGACATGGATGAGCGAGTTTGGTGTGGAGGAACTGGACTGGCCTGCACAGAGTCCTGACCTCAACCCGATAGAACACCTTTGGGATGAATTAGAGCGGAGACTGAGAGCCAGGCCTTCTCGTCCAACATCAGCGCCTGACCTCACAAATGCGCTTCTAGAAGAATCCCCATAAACACACTCCTAAACCTTGTGGAAAGCCTTCCCAGAAGAATGGGATGGCATTAAAGTTCATGTGCATGTAAAGGCAGGTGTCCCAAAACATAGTGTATGCTTAGTTGTATAAAGTCTGCCACAAAAAGCCAATAACAAGACATTAGATAGGTTAGGTTAAGCCATACAGTTGTTATCCCAAAGTTCTCAAAGTGTTTGATATTTTCAAATCAACGCCTGCCTTCATTGTCAATAAAACAAATCTTGTTGAATGCTGAATGTGCAATCTGAATGGCGAAGTTTAGTGTGTTCTCTCCGCACTGCATATTGTTTCACAGAGAGTCTGTTAATGAGTGTTTGGTGTGGGAATAGAAAGTTGAATTTTGAAAACAAGAAAAATCAATAAAGGGTTCATTACCAGGCAGAGCCGAGAGTAACTGATAATGATAAAATCAATTTCAATTCTGACTTCGCATTGACCAGGCGCATTTCTTTGATATTATTGAGTTATTACTAAGTGGTTGAAGAGCTTCCCTCTTAAATGGACTCAATGAGTCATTGGTTTTGTTGGATGTCAGTTGACTCGTGCCAATACAATCGAGAGATGACAATAAAGACAGAAAATTAGACAGCGAGTCATTCCGGATCGCAACCGCAGGAGACAGTAACATTGTGAATGAATTCGATATGCATGTTGTTTACCAGTAATAAAGCTGCTTAACTCAAACATTACATCCTGTGCGAATCTCACAGATCTCTTCTGGGAACTAAGATACCTAATAAAACGTGTTTCTTCCCTCTCAATGGTAGCCTAGGCTTGGCTTTCATAGATCATAATATGCTGTCTTTTTGGCAGTCTGAACCCACAAATCAAACATTTCTAAACGTTTATTTAATAGCTTAGAAAAATAAAGATTATGTCGTTTACTCAGTTTCGAAGTCTGTTCGAAGTGTGGACACATTTTACTGTGACCAAAAATAGTATATAGTAGCAATATGTACAATTTGGGGAATGTTCTCAGAACTAGCTCATGTTGTGGCAAGGTTCCCTCAAAGTTATGAGCAAACGTTCTACCATTCATTTTAAGTTATCGGGTCTTTATAATGTTCTCAAAACATTAGCACAAAAACACTATTTACACATCGTTCATACAGCGTTTTCTTCTCAAATGTTTTAGCTGGATGTTCGTCTAACGTTTCAGAACATTAATAAAGTAACATTCCCATAATGTTTGAAGAATGATGAAATGGGTTGTTCCCTTAACTATTGCGTAACCCATATGTATATATGTATATATATATATATATATATATATATATATATATATATATATATATATATATTAGGTGTAATGGCGATCCAAGCCATGTTCTTCATAAGCTTCGACACAAAGCACTTGATGCGTGAATCCAAACTTTTCTTGAAATGTTTACTTTTCGTTGTCTTGTTACAGTACAAAAGAAACTCAAAACACACATTCTTTCCAATTATCATGAAGCTTTTCTTGTTTCTGTCTACTTCTTCAACTACTCTCTTTTCTCTTACGCATAAATAATACGTTTTAACTATTCTTAATATAAGGAAAAATATTACAAAATTATTAATGTTGTTATGGCACTAATATTAGGGATTCACAATATATCGACCAATATATATACAGTATATATATATATATATATATATATATATATATATATATATATATATATATATGCTGTATATATATATATGACAATATATCAATATAATATAATTTATGACAATATATCAATATATACATGCACAATATATCGACGACCATATTGGTATCAGCCGGATTTTAATGGTGAGACTTTTGTTTTTGTATTCAGGCTCTCAAAAATTACATAAACATTTGGATTTTGATTAAACGGCCGATATATCGGTTATCGGCTTTCAAATATAAAGAAATATCGGTTATCGCATCGGCCAAAAATTTGAGTTATAAAGTGGATAAAGAGCAAAATTACCAAACTACCAACGAAATCTAATTTTCAAGAACATAAGTATTCTTAAAAAAGGAAAAATATTACACAATTATTACGTTGTTATGGCACTAATATTAGGGATGCACGAGATATCGGCCACCATATCGGTATCAGCCGATATATGTTGATTTTAATGTTATCGTTTGGCCGACTACATAAAGTTATAATAAAAACATCATAATTGTGTGCTTGGGACATTGATTTTAATGGTGAGACTTTTGTTTTTGTATTCAGACTCTCAAAAATTACATAAAAATCTAGATTTAGATTAAACGGCCGATATATCGGTTATCGGTTTTCAGATATAAAGAATTATCGGTTATCGCATTGGCCAAAATTTAGAGTTATAAAGTGGATAAAGAGCAAAATTACCAAACTACCAACACAATCTAATTTTCAAGAACATAATTATTCTTAATATAAGGAAAAATATTACACAATTATTACGTTGTTATGGCACTAATATTAGGGATGCATAATATATCGGCCACCATATCGGTATCAGCCGATATATGTTGATTTTTAATGTTATCGTTTGGCCGATATATTAAAGCTGATATATAATGTATTATTTCCTTCAGCTGAGACACTTCAGAAGCACAGATGATGGTTTTGAATTGCTTGAAATATGATTGGAATCACTTCAAAAAAGGAAAATACTGTTCAGTTCAACATGTACAGCGCCAGTATGTCATATAGACTACATAAAGTTATAATAAAAACATCATAATTGTGTGCTTGGGACATGGATTTTAATGGTGAGACATTTGTTTTTGTATTCAGGCTCTCAAAAATTACATAAACATTTGGATTTAGATTTACCGGCCAATATATCCGTTATCGGCTTTCAAGTATAACTAATTATCGGATATCGTATCGGCCAGAAATTGGAGTTATAAAGTGGATAAAGAGCAAAATTACCAAACTACCATCAAAATCTCAATTCAAATTCAAATTCAATCATCCTCAGTGTGAAAAGATGGATCTCAGAATCATACAGTCCCCACTGTATATAACTAGTCATAGTCACGTGATACAATACTAACATAAGCACACATAATTGTTCAATAACATAATTGTTCTTAATATAAGGAAAAATATTACACAATTATTACGTTGTTATGGCACTAATATTAGGGATGCACGATATATCGGCCACCATATCGGTATCAGCCGATATATGTTGATTTTAATGTTATCGTTTGGCCGACTACATAAAGTTATAATAAAAACAACATAATTGTGTGCTTGGGACATTGATTTTAATGGTGAGACTTTTGTTTTTGTATTCAGACTCTCAAAAATTACATAAAAATCTAGATTTAGATTAAACGGCCGATATATCGGTTATCGTTTTCAGATATAAAGAATTATCGGTTATCGCATTGGCAAAAATTTAGAGTTATAAAGTGGATAAAGGGCAAAATTACCAAACTACCAACAAAATCTCATTTTCAAGAACATAATTATTATTAATATAAGGAAAAATATTACACAATTATTACGTTGTTATGGCACTAATATTAGGGATGCACGATATATCGGCCACCATATCGGTATCAGCCGATATATGTTGATTTTAATGTTATCGTTTGGCCGACTACATAAAGTTATTATAAAAACATCATAATTGTGTGCTTGGGACATTGATTTTAATGGTGAGACTTTTGTTTTTGTATTCAGACTCTCAAAAATTACATAAAAATCTAGATTTAGATTAAACGGCCGATATATCGGTTATCGGTTTTCAGATATAAAGAATTATCGGTTATCGCATTGGCCAAAATTTAGAGTTATAAAGTGGATAAAGAGCAAAATTACCAAACTACCAACAAAATCTCATTTTCAAGAACATAATTATTCTTAATATAAGGAAAAATATTACACAATTATTACGTTGTTATGGCACTAATTTTAGGGATGCACGATATATCGGCCACCATATCGGTATCAGCTGATATGTTGATTTTTAATGCCGGCCCGGCAATGAGATGCTCAAATGATACTCAAAGTTTCCTTAAAGATTCCTTATTAATTTCAATACATTTAAAGTATGCCCCCTATGTATGGATAGAAAATTGTTATATTCAGGACTTGAAAACAGGACATGTCCTGGGAAAACAGGACGTTTGGTCACCCTAGAATTACCAAACTACCTCTCATGGCAGTTCATAAATATTTTACATTTTGGCAAATTGTTTGCGTATCCATATGAATTTGTAAGATTAATACATCTGCCCAGTGACAGTTATGTTTAGTGCTGGAGCTTCATGCTTTTTATTCATTTTTTTTTAAACCTGTATATTTTCATAAAATTCTGACATATAAAATTTCCACCTCCTAAAATAGTTATGTTTTCCCATGTTACACAAATCTAATTACCGAAACGTGTTAAATTACAACTTTAAGTGTTTAATTTCAGTGCATTGTAGAGTGTTATAAACAATGCCATAAAAGTACTACAGTATCTCAAGTCTTCTAAAGGTGATTGTGTGAGGAACAGACAGAAATGTAAGTCATAAATCACGTATAATCTTTCCTCATATATTCAAAACGCTCTCTTTTAGTACCATGTGCAGTACCAACTCTTACAAAGTTGGTTAAATGCTTCACTGCAGTCCTGACACTCATTAATCAACGTGCTCGCTTCTTTCTTGATGTGTATGATTCGTATTTGAATCGCAGATCAGAAGTAAAGCACATCAACTCTGAAATGCATGAATACTAATTTCCAGTCTTCTCACTTCAATTACATCCTGCATCGGACGGTTGATCAAAAGAAACCCAATCATGAGTGTCACAAACACAGTGAAGACTCACATTCTCACATTTGAATTTAAAACAGACACATCTGTCAGCACATCTTCGGATTTCCACTGGAAGAGGAAGAGGGCGGTGTGAGCGTCAACATGCTCGGCTGACTGCAGGGAGTTCATTCATTAGCAAGTGCAGGGACGGCCATGCATGATTCATGCCAGCAGCGTTTCTACTGCACAGAGTCGACAAAAAACCTCATCAAATATCTGCTCCAGTGCCGGTAGGCTAATCAGTCATTGCATATCAACATAACACAACAATAGTTATTTATGCCGAAATCCACAAAAAATGATTTATACACTAAATAAAAATGTGCTAATGGATTTTTTGTGTATTCACTTTACAAATATGGTGTGTGCAAACCGAAGATTATCCACAAGTGATGATAACACTTAAAGGTGCACTATGTAACTTTTACGTCCGCTTGAGGTCGCCTGTTCAAAACAAAGGCGTAGTTTGATGACGGCACGTTTGAGCGCAGAATCTTGGGACGTGGTCTTCAGCTCACAGCCGGTGGGAAAGAATCGGGATCGGACTCGGGCAGAAATCATGTTGATGGATGTGATTATTAACGTTACTGTAGTCTGAAGCAGAGCAGGACCGAGTGTTGTGGAGCTGAGGAACCGCTGGAGCGATTGTTAATAAGATGAACGCAACACACGCCTCGCGAGCAGCGGGACTTTTATTATGACACAGTCGCCGGCGGGACTTTTATTATGACACAGTCGCCGGCTGGACTTTTATTATGACACAGTCGCCCGCGCCACTTCCGCTTCTCCGGTCATGAGTATGAGGTAACGCAGCTCTGTTGATCATATTAGACACATCTGAGTGTGTTGATGATGTGATGACGTTACTCTGTGCGTTCTCTCGCCGGCTGCTATGACACTTGTTCACACTGCAGTGAGAGTAAAGCGTTTCTGCAGAATAAAACCGCAAACCGAGGGAAACACAGATATGATATCATCGACAGGCCCCGCCCTCACACGTCCCGGTTCCTCGGTCAAAATAGCAATTTTCTCACAATTAACAAATTGTTGGAAACATTTGTGATATTGTAAGTACTCATCTGAACAAAATATACAACACTGGCCTAGAGGTTTTTGGATATTTTACTGAAAAAATTACAGCAACAACAACACTTTAGAGACGAAAACACTGAGTCACTTCATTGAAGATTATTGTATTATGAGTATTATGAGAGAGAGAGATCGACTAAACGAGTGTATTACCTGCATCTGATATAGCATTCATTCTTCAGGTCGATGTTCATAATATTATATCCATTATAAAAAATCAGTTTGAATGTCTTGAATGAGGAAAGCGATATCTTTGTCTTTTAAAAGATTTCCCTAAAACAACTTCCTTGTTTACAACCAGTCACTCATAAAGACGTAATAATGTAACTGAAGTCCATATCACGATCACTAACGGACCCTTTCTCAATACCAAATACGGCATATTATTTATATAAAATAATATTTATTGACCAACAATATTTCAAGTAACAACAATATCCATTATATAAGACAATAGGAAATAAACAAAAGCTAACAATTCAGTCAAACGTACAAAAGTGGCGCTCTAGTACAGGATTAAGATAAGTATAGCTGAAATATAAAGCTATGAAACATAATTTCCCCTTAACCCAAAGATTGCCCGTTTGATATTCCCCGAATGAATAATATCTCATGTTATCCACTATCACCATACAGTAAGCGGTAAGTTCCCTCAGGACTGTCCGAGATGAAGCTGTTCTCTGCGGGTACATGAGCGCTGACCGGCCGCTGACCGTCTGTGAACGCGTCAGAATGTTTATAAATGAGTCACATATTTTGAGGTCTAAATAACTACATTCTCACCTAAAAAAACTTTTAAAACTACATTCTGTGACACAATAACAGTAGTATTTGTTCAAAATATGCTGGATTTGCTCGTCCAACATGACACAATGATACAAACAGTGAAGCGGCTCCTGTGATGATCCCTGGGGAATATCACACGGCTGGAAAAGGCTCTCAGCAAATCAGATTCGAGAACTAGAAAGAACTGAATATTACAGAATATGAATATGATGATAGTCAGATGTCAGGCGTGGGAAATTATTCAATTAGACCATCTAACATTGATTGAAAATACAGAAACACTATAGGGTGTGTGTAGAGACTCTAGTCCTCACCTCACATATTTCATGGCGTTACATGAAAACAAGGGCGTATAAAGAACAGTAAATCTCAGTCTAGACCAGCGGAGTGTGTCAGGACTGAAATATAAATCACACTGCAGTGACTTCAATTAAATATACATGAGGTAAGAGTCTAGTGCTGAGAAACGTCATTACAGAAACCTTAAATCACATGCATCTCATTAATACATCTTACAAATGCCAGAGAGACGCGGATTAATCATCATTTACTGTACTGTTTATTTTTTACTATACTAAATACTATTACTATAGTTATTATACTATAGTATTATAGCCCCGCCCACCGACTCGTGGAACTAAACAGGTCATGCTACCGAGCAAGAAACATGCCGGTTCCAGTTCACGTGTGCAAGACATTGCGTTTGTTCGCTTCATTTCACCGCGGAATCGATTGTAAACAAGATACAGTTTGAGACAGGATTTGCAGACATATTGAGATTAAAACACAATGCTGTGCTTCTGGATCCGACAGGAACAGTGCAACACACTTATGTGAGTAAAACATGTTTTTATATGTGTTAGTATTGCATTGTTTCAGATCGTTTGATATCTATTGATTACATCCCTTAGCACACGGTCACAGGCTGGAGAAGCTGTTATTGGTTCATTCGGGATCAGACTCGGACTTGTAACACCAGTGCTCGCAAACCCAACGTCCCGGGGCTCTGTGCTTTTCAGACGGGTTACCAAAACGTATCACCAGCTAGCCGACGGGCTATATTCAGTCCCTCCAGAAAAACGCGATTATGCGATCGCATGATTTAATGCATAATCAGCCAAAGTCCCGGGGACCACATTTTTTCAAATACGCCGTGTAAATTGCCTATTTCCGCGTGCAAAATATGCGGGGCTAGCATGATTTCATAATCCCCGCATTTTCGTTGCAAAAAAGTCATTTATATATTAGCAGAAAGTTGAAAAATGTTTGTTTACTTCACACAAGAGCCTCCATTTCCGCCTGTTGCCATGGGAATGTTTTGAAGTGACGTAATTACCCAACGCGATAGTCATCGAAAATCTGCAAACCCCGCGGAGAAACATAGATATCAGTGAAACCATGATGAAGCGCAAACTCCCATTTTTGTGACAATTTCACAGCGATCAAATGAATGACTCCATCCATCATAAAAGTGCATCTATCCATCATAAAAGTGCATCTATCCATCATAAAAGTGCATCTATCCATCATAAAAGTGCATCTATCTAAAAAAATTAAAAAAGGCAGTTCATGACACCTTCAACTTTCACTAATCCCTTAACCAAGAGGCGCTCACATTTAATATGAGTCTGAAATCTACTCGCTTGCATTGATATTCATAAGAAGTGGGCTCTAAATCCAGTTTGTCTCAACAAAAACTAACAGACAATTTCACAGCCGATCAAATGAATGACTGCATCATAAACATCATATGCGTCCTTAATAGATGCTCGTTATGTGAACCGAATGTGAATTTCAGACTCCAGCTTTATCCGGCAATATAACGACTTTTCCTCCTTTTTTAATTGAATTTTGCAGCTTAAGTGTTAATAGGCTTATCATTGATTGTCGCCTCAAACAAAGCAGCCAATAACAATAACAACAGCAGAGCAGAAAACAGCACAAAACTGCCTGTGATTTATAGATAACACCCAAAGGAGCGATTGCATTCCACTGCACATTATTCATTAGTGTGTTCTTTTTAAACAATGCAAATTGTTCTGTTCAGTTGATGAAAACTCGCTTTTCTGAGTATCAGTAGAAACTCTGTATCAAAGGTGATTTAATGCAGATGAAAAATGCGACTGTCATGGCGGACGAGCAAATCCACCATATTGTTTTTACAAATACTACTGTTACTGTGTCACAGAATGTAGTTTTAAGAGTTTTTTAGGTGAGAATGTAGTTTTTTCTACCTCAAATATGTGAATCATATATAAACATAGCGTCTGTTTCACAGTTTGTTCAGACGCGTTCTCAGATGTGAGCTCCAGACGGTCAGCGGCCGGTCAGCGCTCATGTACCCGCAGAGAACAGCTTCATCTCGGACAGTCCTGAGGGAACTTACCGCTGGCTCTTTCTGTATGATGATCGTGGTTAAAGGGTTAGTTCACCCAAAAATTTTAATTAGCCCATGATTTACTCTGGACATTCTTTTTTCAGACGAATAAAACATTTGAGTTATATAACATTTATGAAGTTATGTAAGAGTGCATCTATCCATCATAAAAGTATCTATTCATCATAAAAGTGCATCCATTCATCATAAAAGTGCATCCATTCATCATAAAAGTGCATCTATCATCATAAAACTGCATCTATCCAACTTAAAAGTGTATCTATTCATCATAAAAGTGCATCTATCCATCATAAAAGTGCATCCATCCATCATAAAAGTGCATCCATCTGTCATAAAAGTGCATCCATTCATCATAAAAGTGCATCTATCCATCATAAAAGTGCATCCATCTGTCATAAAAGTGCATCCATTCATCATAAAAGTGCATCTATCCATCATAAAAGTGCATCCACCCATCATAAAAGTGCATTTGTCCATCATAAAAGTGCATCTTTCCATCATTAAAGTCCATCCATCCATCATAAAAGTCCATCTGTCCATCATAAAAGTGCATCTATCCATCATAAAAGTGCATCTATCCATCATAAAAGTGCATCTGTCCATCATAAAAGTGCATCTATCCATCATACAAGTGCATCTATCCATCATAAAAGTCCATCTATCCATCATAAAAGTGCATCTGTCCATCATAAAAGTGCATCTATCCATCATAAAAGTGCATCAATCCATCATAAAAGTGCATCTATCCACCATAAAAGTGCATCCATCCATCATAAAAGTCCATCTGTCCACCATAAAAGTGCATCCATCCATCATAAAAGTGCATCTATCCATCATAAAAGTGCATCTGTCCATCATAAAAGTGCATCTGTCCATCATAATAGTGCATCTATCCATCATAAAAGTGCATCTATCCACCATAAAAGTGCATCCATCCATCATAAAAGTCCATCTGTCCACCATAAAAGTGCATCCATCCATCATAAAAGTGCATCTATCCATCATAAAAGTGCATCTATCCATCATAAAAGTGCATCTATTCATCATAAAAGTGCATCCATCCACCATAAAAGTGCATCTTTCCATCATAAAAGTGCATCTGTCCATCATAAAAGTGCATCAATCCATCATAAAAGTGCATCAATCCATCATAAAAGTGCATCTATCCATCATAAAAGTGCATCTGTCCATCATAAAAGTGCATCTATCCATCATAAAAGTGCATCCATCCACCATAAAAGTGCATCTTTCCATCATAAAAGTTCATCTGTCCACCATAAAAGTGCATCTATCCATCATATAACTGCTCCACACGGCTCCGGGGGGTTAATAAAGGTCTTCTGAAGCGAAGTTGCGTGTTTGTGTATTTAAACCTTACAGCAAAAGAGTGACCCCTGACTTGATGTCCAGGAGCATCTCAAGCTTTGACGCCTCTCGTGGACAGTGCTGGGCAACAAACTCAAACCCCTCTTCTCTTATATCGAAATCCTCCACCATTTCTCTATAAAAACTCTCGTTTTAGACTCTAATTCATGACCGGTGTTTTGTTTTGCTCTATCCTCTGCGCTTTTGCATTCGTCAATGCGCATGGGTCACGGGTTCAAGGGTCAAGGGTTACTCTTTCGCCCGTAAATCGATGTGTGCGGCAATCCGCTGGAAGTTAGTTGTTTTAATCTATAAAGGTTTAAATATGGACATTTTTCTCACACAAATGCATCACAGGCATCATTACCCCCAGAGCTGTGTGGAGCAGTTATATGATGGATAGATGCACTTTTATGATTACGTTTAGAGAACATTTTGAAATATTATAAAACTTTTAGCAAAAGGTTCTTCGCTGTGTTAGCTGGGGGACTCGGGTGGACTTTGTGCTGTGAAAGGATTTCAGCAGTGATGCATAAACACACGAGGTCAAATACTATCTTAAGCTTTCATTAAACGCCGATGATCAAGAAAGCGCTTTCCTCGTTGCTCTCGGATTTATGTTTGTAGCATCACGCTGCTGAAGTCTGTTAAACATTAATAAATTCATCGAAACCCCAGTGCTGATGCATAAACACTCATTTGTATCACTTCACTGCTGCTGTACTCTGAATAATTACCAGAATTATGTGTGTAAGTGCATTAATTATGTAAAGCCAAAGATAGCTACAAATCCCTGGGAGAAAAACACGTACTTATTTTATCTTTTCATATTTCACTATATGGATATAATAATTACAAGCATATGATTCAATAACAGAGGTCCTGGCATCAGTCGTTTATCATCCCTGCCTGTTATAAGATGTCATTCCTTAAAGAGAGTCAGAAAGTGGATTATTCTGGCTCTACGATCTAAAAAAGATCTTTATTTCATCTCGTTATATGGTTGATATAATTGTATACTATAATAAATAATGGAAAAGTTACTTTTAAAAGTTAGTAACTCCATTACTTAGTTACTTGTTATGGACTTTTTCTCATGGACTGGGTTTGCATGTTTGTTTTTTGAAAAAACACCAAAAGGTCTAGTTTTGGAAAATGTAAATGTGAAATAGAAATAAGCCTCGGGTCATTTTTGATCATTTGTATGGTTGAATTGGATCATTGAAGGTCAGTTAATAAAGTGAGAATAAATACATAAAGTATATTTGTGTTGTTTAACATTTAATTATTACAGGTTTGCATAATATTATGAGCTTGCATTTCATTGTTTTTAATATTTTTGATGAATACTTAAAGGGTTAGTTCACCCAAAAATGAAAATTATGTCATTGATTACTCACCCTCATGTTGTTCGACACCCGTAAGACATTCGTTCATCTTCGGAACACAAATGAAGATATTTTAGTTGAAAGCTGATGCTGAGAAAGGCCTCCATAGGGATTCAGTACATTTACACTCACAAGACCCATAAAAGGCACTAAAAACGTCGTTACAAAGTCCATCTCACTACAGTGGCTCTACAATAATTTTACGAAGCGACGATAATAGTTTTTGAGCGAAAAAAAAATCAAAATAACGACTTTATTCTACAAGTTCTTGTCTTCCTGTGCCGTGAACTCACGAAGCACCACGACGCATGCGCGAGAATATAACGCAGAACCGGCGTTCGGACACGTGACCCAGAAGCAAGGAGGAGATTTGTTTACAACGAGCAGAGGAAGACGCGCCGTATCTAAGCTGTTGAATTCTACACTGATCGTGCTTTAGGTCTCGGCGTAGAGCTCAAAATGGGACTAAAGTGTGCATTTCATGGATTCCTGAACGCCGGTTCTGCGTTATATTCTCGCGCATGCGTCGTGGTGCTTCGTGAGTTCACGGCACAGGAAGACAAGAACTTGTAGAATAAAGTCGTTATTTTGATTTTTTTTTCCGCTCAAAAACTATTATCGTCGCTTCGTAAAATTATTGTAGAGCCACTGTAGTGAGATGGACTTTGGGACGACGTTTTTAGTGCCTTTTATGGGTCTTGTGAGTGTAAATGTACTGAATGTCAATGGAGGCCTTTCTGAAGCCTTTCTCAGCATCAGCTTTCAACAAAAATATCTTCATTTGTGTTCCGAAGATGAACGAATGTCTTACGGGTGTCGAACGACATGAGGGTGAGTAATCAATGACAGAATTTTCATTTTTGGGTGAACTAACCCTTTAATATATTCAAAAGTAATGTGTTACTTTACTACTACTCTTTGAGGTTATGTTCAGATAATAAGTTCCTATGTTATCTGCTTACTGTAAGAAAACGCATAACTTGATTTCTGGAATACCCTGTTCTCACATTTCGCAAACGTGTGGTGTAGGTAGACGAAGAAGATAAATGCAAATATACTTTATTTACAAAGAACAAAACCATGACCAAACTGAACCACTGCAAAAAATGCTTTTCTTACTAAGTATTCTTGTCATGTTTTCAGTCCAAATATCTAAAACATCTTACATTAAGAAGCATTTACTAGACAAGCAAAGGTTTTTGTCTTGTTTTGGGGGAAATAACTCAAAATGAAGGGAGTTTTTGCTTAAAATAAGCAAAATAATCTGCCAATGAGGTAAGCAAAATAATCTTAATTCAAACAGAAAACAAGATTATTTTGCTTACCCCATTGGCAGATTATTTTGCTTATTTTAAGCAAAAACTCCCTTCATTTTGAGTTATTTCCCCCAAAACAAGACAAAAACCTTTGCTTGTCTAGTAAATGCTTCTTAATGTAAGATGTTTTAGATATTTGGACTGAAAACACAAATCTATACTAGTACAAACAAGGATGATTGGATAAACACAGGTGTGCCAAACGACATGAAATTATATATTGTGTTATGACGTATTAAACGTACCACCGTTTCCGTTCATAAAACGTTTTTCAACATTGTGTCGGCGCTGAACGCGGCCCTGGCTATTGCATGTTGATCCCAGTTCGCCTACTTATACTACGACCTAAAAGTATGTACTCTTTTTGTGAAGAAAAAGTACATACTTTTGAGTGTGTAGCACAAGAGTATGCAAAACTACCTCGTCATGTTTAACGGACACTGTCACTTAGTCACGTGCACCCTGTCACCGTTTAAACTGCCCTGTCAGTCAATCTTCGTCACAGTTCAAATCCTCCACATTCAGTTTAATTTCCTACAATATCGGAGAGAAATGTAGTCGCACGTTGTGAGTCTTTAACCCTCTGGAGTTCTTCATTTATGGGTCACACTCAGGACCTTCGGGTCAAAAATGATTAAGATAAAAAAAGATTTGAGTAAAATCAAGGAAATATATTTTTGTTCAATAATATTTTTTATTTTCTTTTTTTGGCGTTTTGAGATCATTTTATGATTTATAATTCATATTTATGCAATAATTATGACCCATTTTTTCCCATTGAATATAATAAAAAAATGATTTATATATATATATATATATATATATATATATATATATATATATATATATATATATATATATATATATATATATATATATATATATATATATATATATATATATATATATATATATATATATATATATATATATATATATATATATATATATATACACTCACCTAAAGGATTATTAGGAACACCTGTTCAATTTCTCATTAATGCAATTATCTAATCAACCAATCACATGGCAGTTGCTTCAATGCATTTAGGGGTGTGGTCCTGGTCAAGACAATCTCCTGAACTCCAAACTGAATGTCGGAATGGGAAAGAAAGGGGATTTAAGCAATTTTGAGCGTGGCATGGTTGTTGGTGCCAGACGGGCCGGTCTGAGTATTTCACAATCTGCTCAGTTACTGGGATTTTCACGCACAACCATTTCTAGGGTTTACAAAGAATGGTGTGAAAAGGGAAACACATCCAGTATGCGGCAGTCCTGTGGGCCAAAATGCCTTGTTGATGCTAGAGGTCAGAGGAGAATGGGCCGACTGATTCAAGCTGATAGAAGAGCAACTTTGACTGAAATAACCACTCGTTACAACCGAGGTATGCAACAAAGCATTTGTGAAGCCACAACATGCACAACCTTGAGGCGGATGGGCTACAACAGCAGAAGACCCCACCGGGTACCACTCATCTCCACTACAAATAGGAAAAAGAGGCTACAATTTGCACCAGCTCACCAAAATTGGACAGTTGAAGACTGGAAAAATGTTGCCTGGTCTGATGAGTCTGCATTTCTGTTGAGACATTCAGATGGTAGAGTCAGAATTTGGCGTAAACAGAATGAGAACATGGATCCATCATGCCTTGTTACCACTGTGCAGGCTGGTGGTGGTGGTGTAATGGTGTGGGGGATGTTTTCTTGGCACACTTTAGGCCTCTTAGTGCCAATTGGGCATGGTTTAAATGCCACGGCCTACCTGAGCATTGTTTCTGACCATGTCCATCCCTTTATGACCACCATGTGCCCATCCTCTGATGGCTACTTCCAGCAGGATAATGCCCCATGTCACAAAGCTCCAATCATTTCAAATTGGTTTCTTGAACATGACAATGAGTTCACTGGACTAAAATGGCCCCCACAGTCCCCAGATCTCAACCCAATAGAGCATCTTTGGGATGTGGTGGAACGGGAGCTTCGTGCCCTGGATGTGCATCCCACATATCTCCATCAACTGCAAGATGCTATCCTATCAATATGGGCCAACATTTCTAAAGAATGCTTTCAGCTCCTTGTTGAATCAATGCCACGTAGAATTAAGGCAGTTCTGAAGGCGAAAGGGGGTCAAACACAGGATTAGTATGGTGCTCCTAATAATCCTTTAGGTGAGTGTATATGCCAGTTATTCACTAATTAGGTTCACCTGTTGCTCATTTATCTCCTTCGTTTACCTCGGTGTATTTACGTCCTCAGTTCCCTTTGTTCCGGTTCCTAAATGCATTCATGTATAGCTCTAACAGGTGCAGGTTACCACTTTATACAGTGCAAGCACTCTTGTTGAATTGTGTAGTTTGAGAAGTTCATGGCAAATTGAGCTACAATTGACACAAATTAAGCATTAGGGCTTAAATGCGAACGTTAAATTGTTAAACTTGTCTCTTCTTATACTCATCTCGGCTAAGGGATGGCAGAGGAGAGAACTCTGCTCTTTAAATCTGTGAACACACCAGGCGGTGTCTTTTTACACCTAGCTCTAACACACCTACGTCTTAGCAAAGCTGTCTCTCTCGTTCCCTGCGCTCAAGGGTTTCTCGCACACGGTCTATATAACGCCGCATGCACATGAGTGTGTGCGCATCTTATCTCGTGACGGTCCCTTACTGTGAATCTCTGCGAGTTTCGGCTCGGCATCATGCTCCATTTCCTAGAAACCACAAAAGTAACCTGCAGCACACGGTGCGATATGATTTATTGCTTCAGCCGGAATGGGAAAGTGCAGCACACTATAATTCTCAAGTTCTGGAAATGCATTTGATTTTGGAAGTGCATTCATTTGAATACCATGTAGCAACTGTGAGCTGCATTCCACCGAGAGGCATTGCTAAGAAGATTTGAGCACAATGTGCATCATTTTCAGGTCAACACCACCTCGTGGCACTGCTCTGATAAATGTTTCAGCTCAGAAATGAAAATCAAAGCATGCCGTCGCGTGAACGTGACTGCTATAAAATCCTGTCAAACCTCAGGTGAAATACTGGATTCATGAACGCAGAGCGCATGAAATTTCTGCTTAGTTTTCAGGTTTCTCCTCTTGAGTCTTAAAGCTTTCAAATAACGCATTGCTTTGTAAAGGGCACTTCATAATTGCACTGTAAAAACACACTGTAAATATAAACCTATTGCCAAATGTTATTTTTTTGCTACACTATTATTGTCACAATTTAAAGCTTTTGAATTGTACTGAATGTGCACTTGAAATTAAATCTTTCAAATTATTAATATATATATATATAAAGAACTCTATTTGTAGACGATATAGTATTAATTAAATAAAAGGCCACTTAACCCTTAATCACCCCTCAAGTAGGGTTTACGTTTGTGATCCTTGGGTTCAGATAGACCCCAAACATTTACAGAGCGATTGCATAAGGAAATATAATTTTTTTTTTTACATGGAAAACTATATATAATTTTTTTTATTTACTTCTCAACTTTACATTTATGCTGTGTTTTTGTGGATATTTGGTAGTTTTTTACCTATTTGCTGCACAATTACTTAAGTAGGCCATAAATTGGCTCATTCAATTTTTTTTTATTTTATGACAAAATCACTTAAATGATGATCGTAATTAAATCTAAATTGATTTTGGACATTGCCCTATGTGATAGAATACTGCCATCTGCAGGTTTGTGGAAAAACCTTAGGAATTATAGTTAAAGAAAGAAAGTGCAATGACCACATATATCCAGCAGACGGCCATAGGGACTCCCGTGTGTGTGTGTGTGTGTGTGTGTGTGTGTGTGTGTGTGTGCACTCAACAAATGATTTTATGATGCTGTTCACTTTATTTAAGCACTTCATCTTGATTTAACACAATTATATCAGGTTTCTGGTTCAAATGCAATTGCTTCATGTTATATTGACTTAAAACCGTTACTCTTTGACATAACTTGATGTTTTCATTTTGGAATAACATGTTTCAATCAAGTAACCCAATCCAACAGGACTTTCACTTCCCATCATGCTTTGCAAAGGGGCTGAATTCAGAGATAAATGTTTAAATAAAGTGCTATTTGATGCATGAGATGAGAAAATGAAGAGACTTTTTAATGCTTAATGTATTGTTATGTTGGTATTTAAACGTTTGTGTTATGTTAGTGTTTTTGGAGGTTATTGTGGTGAAGTGTAGAGCATGTGCTCTGGCTGAGGACCTGCTAATAACAATTAAAGCTGTTATAATAATAAAAAAACAACTACTTTGGGCAAGCCATGTTGATTGTATTTGCCCGTTTCTATAAAAATGCTCTCTGTTGCAGTCACACACCTGTGTGTGTGTGTGTGTGTGTGTGTGTGTGTGTGTGTGTGTGTGTGTGTGTGTGTGTGTGTGTGTGTGTCTGTGTGTGTGTGTGTGTGTGTCTGTGTGTGTGTGTGTGTGTGTGTGTGTGTGTGTGTGTGTGTGTGTGTGTGTGTGTGAGAGAGAGATAGAAAGTTTGTTCCACTTTGTGTTTATGCTCGAGGACCAGACCTTGATTTAAATGTAGAAATTTTCAGATTTATATTGGATTTTGTTTTATTTTTGTGACAAACAATGTGATTTTTTTTTTTCATTTTTCCATTCATTTTCAATGTGGGGTCAATCTGACCCCGAGGACCTTAAATGGTAAAAAAAAACAAGTACACACATTTAGAACAAACTACATTTTTTGTGCATGTTTAGATAGATTATTTAGGAAAAGTCACGAGTCTCATACCCCTGAGATGAAGGGAACACTTGTTAAAGGTCCCGTTCTTCGTGTTCCCATTGTTCAAACTTTAGTTAGTGTGTAATGTTGCTGTTAGAGCATAAATAATACCTGTAAAATTATAAAGCTCAAAGTTCAATGCCAAGCGAGATATTTTATTTAACAGAAGTTCCCTTTCAAAGCCTACAGCGAACGGCCGGCTTGGACTACATCCTGGTACTTCCTTCATTAATGACGTCAGTAGAACAGACTAACCTCCGCCCACAAGAATACGTGAAAAAAGGGGGCGTGGTCTTGTTGCTGTCCCACGTGGAGAAGAGGAAGTGTTGCGTGGAGAAGAGGAAGTGTTGCGTGGAGAAGAGGAAGTGTTGCGTTTGAGTGTGTTTGTCGCCATGTCGTCGAGACGCTGTTATTTTCATCCCGGAGTCAAATCACCTTTGTTTGGCTTTCCCAGGGACGCTGTAGAGATCATTAAGCGCATACATCTCCCGTTAAGAGGCGTGACCTTTCCACGTGCGCTAAGCTGCTGTCCAATCACAACACAGGAACCGCTGGCACAATCAGAACTCGTTACGTATTTCTGAAGGAGGGACTTCATAGAACAAGGAACTCATCAGCCGTTTTTAGGACAGTGAAAACAGCTGTCCTTATATATTATAATAATATATTCCTTATATTGCACACTGTAAACACAATCAAAGCTTCAAAAAGACACGAAGAACGGGACCTTTAAAAATGAAGGAAAAGTCCAGTGGGGTCAGCTGGTCCCCAAGGGGTGATTAAGGGTGAAGTGTCTCACACAAGAGATTTGAGGTTAGATATGAGGATATCATAACCTTCAATATTCAATCATCTAAAGATAACCAGGAGAAACCTTCATGTATGCATCTCCATGCTGTCAGGGATTGTGGCGGGGTGTCCCGGGGCCAGTGTAAAGCACACACTCATACACAGTTTACATAAGAGAGAATCGGCCCTCCCACCGCTAGAAATGGCTCTTCCCTGCTGCCTGAGCTCTCACGCAGCCACATGCGGTCTGGAGCGAATGCGGGCGCAGATGAGCGACTGCAATGTGACGAACTCAGTCATAATCATACTTCAGCTGCTGAACCTGCCAACACATGCAGTAAAAGTCAAGCGTCTCTAAAACAACATTGAATATCTTTGTAAAGTATATATTTCTATGTTAAGGTGGTGCTGTACTGTAGACATACACAAATGTTTAGTCTGTGGAAAACAACTGACTGCATTGTGCCGACTGTAAAGCCGAAATTCCCAAAAAACACACTCCTAAACCTTGTGTAAAGCCTGCTGCAAAGGGGAAACTCTTTACTAATGTATATGTATTTTGATTGCAATGTCATTACAGTAATTTGGCAGGTGTCCCAATAAGTTTTAACTTTACGTTATTCATTTTTTTTCAGTTTTAGTCATTTTATAACATATATATTTCATGTAGTTACCATTTTTTCAGTATCTTAAGTTTGTGTTTCATAATATTTAAAGGGGTCATATAATGCCCCTTTTTCAAGATGCACAATAAGTGATGTACCCAGAGAGTGTATGTGAAGTTTTAGCCTCACATCAGTTTTTAATAGCTTGTTAAAATTGACACTTTTTGAGGGTGAGCCAAAAAGTTTTTGTGTCTGTCCCTTTAAATGCAAATAAGCTGCTGCTCCCCGTCCCCTTTATATAAGAGGGCGGGACTTAAAGAGCTTGTGTTAGCAGCTCTGATTACCTCACGCAGACACGCACTGAAAATGTCCGAAACTGTTCAGCCTTTTATGTTCAAACCGGAGTCGGACAATGAAGGAGAGACTCGAGAAGAAGGGACAACATGTAGAATGAGACAGGACGTTTCTGATTGGTTAGTTGATGAATTTATGAGTTAACTATTAGCATATTCTGTCATGATAATCTATAAACCGCTGGTGTGGGAACTGTTGTAAAATGAGCCAGAGAATATCTGCTGCATGAAGAGAGAACAGGGATAGTTTAGTTTAATTACGGTTATAACTTATGTTGTCATCTTCCTTTATGACATGCTATTGCATTTTTGTTCGTACTGAATCACAGTAAATGTGAAAGACGGACGACATGGCCTATGTTGTGTGTTCCCGGAGGCGGAGTTTATGTACATTTTAGGGTTAAAGAACTTCGTTGTAGTCCCAACCAGCCGTTTCTTGTAGTCCTTAAAAAGTGCACTGCAAAAAATGCTTTTCTTACTTAGCATTTTTGTCTTGTTTTCAGTCCAAATATCTAGAAAATCTTACATTAAGAAACATTTACTAGACAAGCAAAAGTTTTTGTCTTGTTTTGGGGGAAATAACTCAAAATGAAGGGAGTTTTTGCCTAAAATAAGCAAAATAATCTGCCAATGGGGTAAGCAAAATAATCTTGTTTTCTGTTTGAATTAAGATAATTTTGCTTACCCCATTGGCAGATTATTTTGCTTATTTTAGGCAAAAACTCCCTTCATTTTGAGTTATTTCCCCCAAAACAAGACAAAAACTTTTGCGTGTCTAGTAAATGTTTCTTAATGTAAGATTTTTTAGACATTTGGACTGAAAACAAGACAAAAATACTAAGTAAGAAAAGCATTTTTTGCAGTGTGATTTCTTTGCTTTGAATTTTGAGCGTCGTAACTTAGCAGATGTTGTTTATGCTCACACAGCAACATCACACACTAACTAAATTTAAAAAAAGTTAAATCATAATCAACCACCCCTTTGATATTGTTTCATTTCATCTGTATTTCAAGGTGTCGTGGAGGAAGGGTGAGGTGTCTAAGTCGCAACATCTAGCTCCTGGAGTGCCTCAAGGCTCTGTGCTGGGACCACTTCTCTTCTCCATCTACATGTCAACACTAGGATCTGTCATTCAGAAACATGGCTTTTCCTATCACTGCTATGCTGATGACACACAATTCTACCTCTCATTCCAACCAGATGATCCGATGGTAGTTGCTCGAGGACCACCAACTTCAACTCAACCTTGTGAAGACAGAACTGCTTGTGGTCTCCGCCAACCCAACACTTCCTAGAATAATAATAATAATACGCTGTTTGTTAATTGGCCAGAGGAGAACTGGCACCCCGACTGAGCCTGGTTTCTCCCAAGGTTTATTTTTCTCCATTAGGTCACCTGATGGGGTTTTGGTTTCCTTGCCACTGTTGCCTCTGGCTTGACGTGCTCAGTTGGGGACACTAAAAATTTTTAATTAAGCATCGAAATAAATCGAATTAATAAACTAAATGAACCATATAATAATGAACCATATATTACTGATCTAATATATATATATATATATATATATATATATATATATATATGTATGTATGTATGTGTATATATATATATATATATATATTAGGGGTGGCACGGTACATGGAAAAAAAACAAACCGTTCGGTTCGCTTGTCTCGGTTCGGAGTGTGTGCGTCGCACGGTTCGCGCATGCGCAATGTATCCTCGAGCCCGTATGTTACCTCAGACAGTGGGTGTCCTTTTCGCGTGAAATAAGAGGTGTGTGTGTCGACATACAGTAAAGTAAAAGTGGAGTGCTGCAAGTCACGTCACATGTAGAAATGAAAGTGGGAGAGATAAGGAAGGCTGCCAGCATCGTATAGCAGGGCAGATGCAGAGCGTGAGCCGCGCCGCGCGTGCCCGTTGCGCATAAACACACTGGCAGTGTTTGTCTCGAGTCGCGCAGCTGAACCACGGCTCGCGGATTGCAAATACAGGCAAATATAGTCCATTCTGTCACATTTTCCGGTGTTCTCCTCTGTCTGTCTCGTGCTTTGATTTATGATGGGCAGCATATATCTGCTGCAAATGCGACCATGTTCCCCTCTGTCTCATACACACATGCATATGCTGTATATAAGTAGTTCACATGATAAATGTAACATTTAAAAGTTAAGATATGCTTCTAGTTCTAATAATTTAAACATGCCTTTGAAGTTTGGGCAGAAACTTCTGGCAGTGTTGTGTTTTCGTGTATTTTATGTATTTTTTCACAGCGCTGGATGTCATATGGTGATTGTGAAACACACGGGACACTTCATGGTGAAATGTGTTCATCAGGTCAGCTGAATTAAAGCCACAGTGCATTGTTCTGATCAAAATTGATATGATTAACATGAAAAATGTTACGTCAATGTGTCGGACTCTGTAGACAGCCAGTTAGGAAACAACTTGATATAACCATTTTTTAATACTGTATCCTAAATTGTGGATGATTAAGCTATATATCATATGCTGAAGTCAATTTCTGGAGTGTTAACGATTAAAAACAACAACAACAAGAACCGTACAGAACCGAAAACCGTGACCCTAAAACCCTGATACGAACCGAACCGTGGGTTTTGTGAACCGTGCCACCCCTAATATATATATATATATTCTACTTAATGCTATTTTAGATAAATCTGTCATGAAAATGACAGTCACTAAGATTATATTTCAACAACGAATTGGAGAAAAAACATAATTTTATAATTAGATTTAGGAGTTAATGCAAAAACTAGCCTTATGTGAAGTTTACATGTTTGCACACAATGTGTTATTTGAGTGTTGATTATTATACCTAAACATGAATATCAGCTGAATCTAGGCTCATAGTTTGGGCTCTGTAGTTAACCTTTAATATTATAGTATATAATGTGCAAGTAAGGGCTCCCTATATAGTTTACAGCATCTTTAAGAAACTTTTAGTTATAATTGAATTCATTTAAGGACAGACACAATTTTTTCAGTAAACCACTGTTTAATTAAAAATAAATAAAAAACCATTTTTGTAAAACTGCTGAACCGAACCCGTACCGAACCGTGACTTCAAAACCGAGGTACGTACCGAACCGTCAGTTTTGTGTACCGTTACACCCCTACTTTAGACATATGTGCCATCCAGAAGCTTGTATTCTGCAAGTGAACGGCACCTTGTGTTGTCATCCCAAAGAGGCACAAGATCACTTTTATGGACTTTTACCGCAACTCAACCCGAGCTGATGAGTCTTTAGGTGGCATTTAAACATGGTTTAAATGCCACGGCCTACCTGAGCATTGTTTCTGACCATGTCCATCCCTTTATGACCACCATGTGCCCATCCTCTGATGGCTACTTCCAGCAGGATAATGCCCCATGTCACAAAGCTCCAATCATTTCAAATTGGTTTCTTGAACATGACAATGAGTTCACTGGACTAAAATGGCCCCCACAGTCCCCAGATCTCAACCCAATAGAGCATCTTTGGGATGTGGTGGAACGGGAGCTTCGTGCCCTGGATGTGCATCCCACATATCTCCATCAACTGCAAGATGCTATCCTATCAATATGGGCCAACATTTCTAAAGAATGCTTTCAGCTCCTTGTTGAATCAATGCCACGTAGAATTAAGGCAGTTCTGAAGGCGAAAGGGGGTCAAACACAGGATTAGTATGGTGCTCCTAATAATCCTTTAGGTGAGTGTATATGCCAGTTATTCACTAATTAGGTTCACCTGTTGCTCATTTATCTCCTTCGTTTACCTCGGTGTATTTACGTCCTCAGTTCCCTTTGTTCCGGTTCCTAAATGCATTCATGTATAGCTCTAACAGGTGCAGGTTACCACTTTATACAGTGCAAGCACTCTTGTTGAATTGTGTAGTTTGAGAAGTTCATGGCAAATTGAGCTACAATTGACACAAATTAAGCATTAGGGCTTAAATGCGAACGTTAAATTGTTAAACTTGTCTCTTCTTATACTCATCTCGGCTAAGGGATGGCAGAGGAGAGAACTCTGCTCTTTAAATCTGTGAACACACCAGGCGGTGTCTTTTTACACCTAGCTCTAACACACCTACGTCTTAGCAAAGCTGTCTCTCTCGTTCCCTGCGCTCAAGGGTTTCTCGCACACGGTCTATATAACGCCGCATGCACATGAGTGTGTGCGCATCTTATCTCGTGACGGTCCCTTACTGTGAATCTCTGCGAGTTTCGGCTCGGCATCATGCTCCATTTCCTAGAAACCACAAAAGTAACCTGCAGCACACGGTGCGATATGATTTATTGCTTCAGCCGGAATGGGAAAGTGCAGCACACTATAATTCTCAAGTTCTGGAAATGCATTTGATTTTGGAAGTGCATTCATTTGAATACCATGTAGCAACTGTGAGCTGCATTCCACCGAGAGGCATTGCTAAGAAGATTTGAGCACAATGTGCATCATTTTCAGGTCAACACCACCTCGTGGCACTGCTCTGATAAATGTTTCAGCTCAGAAATGAAAATCAAAGCATGCCGTCGCGTGAACGTGACTGCTATAAAATCCTGTCAAACCTCAGGTGAAATACTGGATTCATGAACGCAGAGCGCATGAAATTTCTGCTTAGTTTTCAGGTTTCTCCTCTTGAGTCTTAAAGCTTTCAAATAACGCATTGCTTTGTAAAGGGCACTTCATAATTGCACTGTAAAAACACACTGTAAATATAAACCTATTGCCAAATGTTATTTTTTTGCTACACTATTATTGTCACAATTTAAAGCTTTTGAATTGTACTGAATGTGCACTTGAAATTAAATCTTTCAAATTATTAATATATATATATATAAAGAACTCTATTTGTAGACGATATAGTATTAATTAAATAAAAGGCCACTTAACCCTTAATCACCCCTCAAGTAGGGTTTACGTTTGTGATCCTTGGGTTCAGATAGACCCCAAACATTTACAGAGCGATTGCATAAGGAAATATAATTTTTTTTTTTACATGGAAAACTATATATAATTTTTTTTATTTACTTCTCAACTTTACATTTATGCTGTGTTTTTGTGGATATTTGGTAGTTTTTTACCTATTTGCTGCACAATTACTTAAGTAGGCCATAAATTGGCTCATTCAATTTTTTTTTATTTTATGACAAAATCACTTAAATGATGATCGTAATTAAATCTAAATTGATTTTGGACATTGCCCTATGTGATAGAATACTGCCATCTGCAGGTTTGTGGAAAAACCTTAGGAATTATAGTTAAAGAAAGAAAGTGCAATGACCACATATATCCAGCAGACGGCCATAGGGACTCCCGTGTGTGTGTGTGTGTGTGTGTGTGTGTGTGTGTGTGCACTCAACAAATGATTTTATGATGCTGTTCACTTTATTTAAGCACTTCATCTTGATTTAACACAATTATATCAGGTTTCTGGTTCAAATGCAATTGCTTCATGTTATATTGACTTAAAACCGTTACTCTTTGACATAACTTGATGTTTTCATTTTGGAATAACATGTTTCAATCAAGTAACCCAATCCAACAGGACTTTCACTTCCCATCATGCTTTGCAAAGGGGCTGAATTCAGAGATAAATGTTTAAATAAAGTGCTATTTGATGCATGAGATGAGAAAATGAAGAGACTTTTTAATGCTTAATGTATTGTTATGTTGGTATTTAAACGTTTGTGTTATGTTAGTGTTTTTGGAGGTTATTGTGGTGAAGTGTAGAGCATGTGCTCTGGCTGAGGACCTGCTAATAACAATTAAAGCTGTTATAATAATAAAAAAACAACTACTTTGGGCAAGCCATGTTGATTGTATTTGCCCGTTTCTATAAAAATGCTCTCTGTTGCAGTCACACACCTGTGTGTGTGTGTGTGTGTGTGTGTGTGTGTGTGTGTGTGTGTGTGTGTGTGTGTGTGTGTGTGTGTGTGTGTGTGTGTGTGTGTGTGTGTGTGTGTGTGTCTGTGTGTGTGTGTGTGTGTGTCTGTGTGTGTGTGTGTGTGTGTGTGTGTGTGTGTGTGTGTGTGTGTGTGAGAGAGAGATAGAAAGTTTGTTCCACTTTGTGTTTATGCTCGAGGACCAGACCTTGATTTAAATGTAGAAATTTTCAGATTTATATTGGATTTTGTTTTATTTTTGTGACAAACAATGTGATTTTTTTTTTTCATTTTTCCATTCATTTTCAATGTGGGGTCAATCTGACCCCGAGGACCTTAAATGGTAAAAAAAAACAAGTACACACATTTAGAACAAACTACATTTTTTGTGCATGTTTAGATAGATTATTTAGGAAAAGTCACGAGTCTCATACCCCTGAGATGAAGGGAACACTTGTTAAAGGTCCCGTTCTTCGTGTTCCCATTGTTCAAACTTTAGTTAGTGTGTAATGTTGCTGTTAGAGCATAAATAATACCTGTAAAATTATAAAGCTCAAAGTTCAATGCCAAGCGAGATATTTTATTTAACAGAAGTTCCCTTTCAAAGCCTACAGCGAACGGCCGGCTTGGACTACATCCTGGTACTTCCTTCATTAATGACGTCAGTAGAACAGACTAACCTCCGCCCACAAGAATACGTGAAAAAAGGGGGCGTGGTCTTGTTGCTGTCCCACGTGGAGAAGAGGAAGTGTTGCGTGGAGAAGAGGAAGTGTTGCGTGGAGAAGAGGAAGTGTTGCGTTTGAGTGTGTTTGTCGCCATGTCGTCGAGACGCTGTTATTTTCATCCCGGAGTCAAATCACCTTTGTTTGGCTTTCCCAGGGACGCTGCAGAGATCATTAAGCGCATACATCTCCCGTTAAGAGGCGTGACCTTTCCACGTGCGCTAAGCTGCTGTCCAATCACAACACAGGAACCGCTGGCACAATCAGAACTCGTTACGTATTTCTGAAGGAGGGACTTCATAGAACAAGGAACTCATCAGCCGTTTTTAGGACAGTGAAAACAGCTGTCCTTATATATTATAATAATATATTCCTTATATTGCACACTGTAAACACAATCAAAGCTTCAAAAAGACACGAAGAACGGGACCTTTAAAAATGAAGGAAAAGTCCAGTGGGGTCAGCTGGTCCCCAAGGGGTGATTAAGGGTGAAGTGTCTCACACAAGAGATTTGAGGTTAGATATGAGGATATCATAACCTTCAATATTCAATCATCTAAAGATAACCAGGAGAAACCTTCATGTATGCATCTCCATGCTGTCAGGGATTGTGGCGGGGTGTCCCGGGGCCAGTGTAAAGCACACACTCATACACAGTTTACATAAGAGAGAATCGGCCCTCCCACCGCTAGAAATGGCTCTTCCCTGCTGCCTGAGCTCTCACGCAGCCACATGCGGTCTGGAGCGAATGCGGGCGCAGATGAGCGACTGCAATGTGACGAACTCAGTCATAATCATACTTCAGCTGCTGAACCTGCCAACACATGCAGTAAAAGTCAAGCGTCTCTAAAACAACATTGAATATCTTTGTAAAGTATATATTTCTATGTTAAGGTGGTGCTGTACTGTAGACATACACAAATGTTTAGTCTGTGGAAAACAACTGACTGCATTGTGCCGACTGTAAAGCCGAAATTCCCAAAAAACACACTCCTAAACCTTGTGTAAAGCCTGCTGCAAAGGGGAAAACTCTTTACTAATGTATATGTATTTTGATTGCAATGTCATTACAGTAATTTGGCAGGTGTCCCAATATGTTTTAACTTTACGTTATTCATTTTTTTTTCAGTTTTAGTCATTTTATAACATATATATTTCATGTAGTTACCATTTTTTCAGTATCTTAAGTTTGTTTTTCATAATATTTAAAGGGGTCATATAATGCCCCTTTTTCAAGATGCACAATAAGTGATGTACCCAGAGAGTGTATGTGAAGTTTTAGCCCCACATCAGTTTTTAATAGCTTGTTAAAATTGACACTTTTTGAGGGTGAGCAAAAAAGTTTTTGTGTCTGTCCCTTTAAATGCAAATAAGCTGCTGCTCCCCGTCCCCTTTATATAAGAGGGCGGGACTTAAAGAGCTTGTGTTAGCAGCTCTGATTACCTCACGCAGACACGCACTGAAAATGTCCGAAACTGTTCAGCCTTTTATGTTCAAACCGGAGTCTGACAATGAAGGAGAGACTCGAGAAGAAGGGACAACATGTAGAATGAGACAGGACGTTTCTGATTGGTTAGTTGATGAATTTATGAGTTAACTATTAGCATATTCTGTCATGATAATCTATAAACCGCTGGTGTGGGGACTGTTGTAAAATGAGCCAGAGAATATCTGCTGCATGAAGAGAGAACAGGGATAGTTTAGTTTAATTATGGTTATAACTTATGTTGTCATCTTCCTTTATGACATGCTATTGCATTTTTGTTTGTACTGAATCGCAGTAAATGTGAAAGACGGACGACATGGCCTATGTTGTGTGTTCCCGGAGGCGGAGTTTATGTACATTTTAGGGTTAAAGAACTTCGTTGTAGTCCCAACCAGCCGTTTGATGTAGTCCTTAAAAAGTGATTTATTTGCTTTGAACTTTGAGCGTCGTAATTTAGCAAATGTTGTTTATGCTCACACAGCAACATCACACACTAACTAAATTTAAAAAAAAAAGTTAAATCATAATCAACCACCCCTTTGATATTGTTTCATTTCATCTGTATTTCAAGGTGTCGTGGAGGAAGGGTGAGGTGTCTAAGTCGCAACATCTAGCTCCTGGAGTGCCTCAAGGCTCTGTGCTGGGACCACTTCTCTTCTCCATCTACATGTCAACACTAGGATCTGTCATTCAGAAACATGGCTTTTCCTATCACTGCTATGCTGATGACACACAATTCTACCTCTCATTCCAACCAGATGATCCGATGGTAGCTGCTCGAGGACCATCAACTTCAACTCAACCTTGTGAAGACAGAACTGCTTGTGGTCTCCGCCAACCCAACACTTCCTCAACCATAACTCCATCCAGGACAGTCAGGAAACTTGGAGTTGTGATTGATGATCAGTTGAACTTTCCAGAACCTACAGAACTTCCCAGTCGTGCAGATTATACAACATTAGAAGTATCAGGCTCTTCCTATCGGAGCAGGCTACACAACTCCTTGTCCAAGCTCTTGTTCTCTCCAGACTGGACTGTTGTTATGCTCTCTTGGCAGGCCTTCCATCATCACTGTCAAACCTCTGCAACTGATCCAGAATCTGCATCAAGAGTGGTGTTCATCGAGCCGAAGAGAGCACACGTCACACCTCTCCTCATAAACTTGCCCTGGTTGCCATTTGCAGTGTGCATCAAATTCAAGGCACTGATGTTTGCCTACAGAACACCCACTGGCTCTGCACCCATGTACCTAAACTCATTACTTTAGACTAGGGGTGTAACGGTACACGTATTCGTACCGAACCGTTTCGGTACAGGGCTCCCGGTTCGGTTCGCGTGTGTACCGAACGGTCACGAATGCAACAGTTAACAGTCGGCTTGTTTTAAGCGCGCACACTTCAATCCTAGTTCCCACTCAAACATATTAAGTATTCAGTCCATTTTATCACGAAATTCAAACGATAAATGCCGTTTTGACGCTCTTTAATGTGACGACTGATCACTAGCCTATAGGCGTCAATTCAAGCAGCCGCGGCGCGAGTGCACGAGTGAACGTGATCATCTCTTCCAGAAGAATAAACATGAATTACTATCTTAAGGTATGTTGAGGATAACACTTACTGAAACGTATCATATGTCGTGTAATCGCTCAATCGCGGAAAGACGTCAAACAGCTTGTAAACAATGTCACGCAGCATCATTTACCTCAGAAGTCATTCAGTGTCCACAGCTGTTAATTCACTAGAGAAATCAACTCTTTCACTAAATATATGCACTATATTAGCCTATATATGTATGTATATATATATATATATATATATATATTAGGGGTGGCACGGTACATGGATCGTGAAATAAGAGGTGTGTGTGTGGACATACAGTAAAGTAAAAGTGGAGTGCTGCAAGTCACGTCACATGTAGAAATGAAAGTGGGAGAGATAAGGTGCAGTGCGGACTGGAGAGCGTGAGCCGCGCGTGCCCGTTGCGCATAAACACACTGGCAGTGTTTGTCTCGAGTCGCGCAGCTGAACCACGGCTCGTGGATTGCAAATACAGGCAAATATTGTCCATTCTGTCACATTTTCCGGTGTTCTCCTCCGACCCCTGTCTGTCTCGTGCTTTGATTTATGATGGGCAGCATATATCTGCTGCAGATGCGACCGTGTTCCCCTCTGTCTCATACACACATGCATATGTTGTATATAAGTAGTTCACATGATAAATGTAACATTTAAAAGTTAAGATATGCTTCTAGTTCTAATAATTTAAACATGCCTTTGAAGTTTGGGCAGAAACTTCTGGCAGTGTTGTGTTTTCGTGTATGTTATGTATTTTTTCACAGCGCTGGATGTCATATGGTGATTGTGAAACACACGGGACACTTCATGGTGAAATGTGTTAATCAGGTCAGCTGAATTAAAGCCACAGTGCATTGTTCTGATCAAAACTGATATGATTAACATGAAAAATGTTACGCCAATGTGTCGGACTCGGTAGACAGCCAGTTAAGAAACAAATTGATATAACAATTTTTAATACTGTATCCTAAATTGTGGATGATTAAGCCATATATACCATATGCTGAAGTAAATTTCTGGAGTGTTAACGAAAAAAAAAAAAAAAAAAAAAGAACCGTACAGAACCGAAAACCGTGACCCTAAAACCGTGATACGAACCGAACCGTGGGTTTTGTGAACTGTGCCACCCCTAATATATATATATATATTCTACTTAACCTGTTGATGTGTTGATGTCTTGATTATTTAATGCTATTTTAGATAAATCTGTCATGAAAATGACAGTCACTAAGATTATATTTCAACAACGAATTGGAGAAAAAACATAATTTTATAATTAGATTTAGGAGTTAATGCAAAAACTAGCCTTATGTGAAGATTACATGTTTGCACACAATGTGTTATTTGAGTGTTGATTATTATACCTAAACATGAATATCAGCTGAATATAGGCTCATAGTTTGGGCTCTGTAGTTAACCTTTAATATTATAGTATATAATGTACAAGTAAGGGCTCCCTATATAGTTTACAGCATCTTTAAGAAACTTTTAGTTATAATTGAATTCATTTAAGGACAGACACAATTTTTTCAGTAAACCACTGTTTAATTAAAAATAAATAAAAAGCCATTTTTTTAAACTGCTGAACCGAACCCGTACTGAACCGTGACTTCAAAACCGAGGTACGTACCGAACCGTCAGTTTTGTGTACCGTTACACCCCTACTTTAGACATATGTGCCATCCAGAAGCTTGTTTTCTGCAAGTGAACGGCACCTTGTGTTGCCATCACTTTTACCGCAACTCAACCCGAGCTGATGAGTCTTTAGCCATTTTTAAGAAACTGCTGAAGACGCATCTATGCTGGCAACACTTATCACATTAATATTAACACTTACAATTCTATATCCATTATAATGCTGCATGTACTGTGCTGGAATAACTACTATGACACATATTGTTGGTCTGATTGCTTCTACTGCTCTCCTCATTTGTAAGTCGCTTTGGATAAACCCGTCTGCTAAATGATTAAATGTAAATGTAGCTGTATTTAAGTTAATGAAATGTTAGAACCACACTTTCCACACAAGTACCAGTGAGTACTGAGATCACACTGAACATTTGCCAAAGGTGAAATACATCTGATAATACATTACTCAAGTGTGTCTTCATTATAATAAGCGCTTGATGGCTTGCACAGAATAATGTAACATTATCAACATGTGTTTTTGAAAGGTGAAACTCATACAAAATTCTGAGGTCAAAGTATTTCTGGAATAGCAAAATATAAAAACAAAATGCACTGAATCACATATCCAAAGAGACATAATGGCCAATATGGCTAAGCAGCCTTTTCTTTAGCTCTTTCATATAAATGCTAGATGATTTACATTACATATTCTCTAATGTTTCTTTATTTAATATTAAACAGCATGGTTTCTAGGAGCGTCTAGAATCATTTCAGCAAGTATAAATATCTAGCATTGCTCAAACCACAGACACTTGCATAATAACAGATATTTTCCCAAAAAACATTATGAAAAACATAATAACGAATATATCCACAGCGATGAAGCCGATGTGAATATATCCTGAAGCCTCGGCTCTGCCAGGATCTGCCAAGTGTGTGTTGTGTTTTCATCCTGAACGGGAAGCGAGCATATCGAGCGGGATTCTGTCGGCCCGTGTCGCTGTATCGCATAACTAAAATAGATGGTCCCTGTCAGTCATTATTAGAAGGCCGTTTCATTTCCCGCTGGCATTAGCGTTGGCTAACCAGCTCAGTGTCGGCCCTGCAGAGCGCACGTTAGGCTGCTGTTTTTATACCTGCATAATAAACAGAGATGGGCAGCATTTTAGCAAACGCAGTTCCAGAGGATAGTGGAAGCAAATGCCTCTGCATCTTAGAGTCCAAAGCAGCTTTGCTCTTTAGCATTGTATCGATGGCTGCAGAGACAAAACGGCTCATTCAGAGCCATTATAAGATTCTTCACCTCGACAGAGCCACGGCTGCAGAGGGTTTCGGGCTGAAGTGTAAACCGCAGTACTCTGCAGGGTTAAGCAGCCAGTCTGAACACATTGTGGGCGGCTGAGGGTGAAAGGTAGCAGTAGGTCAGAAAGTCAAGTAGCTCTCAGTATCACCCTGGTCTCTGTCTCAGATGGCGTTTTCACGGACCTCCCACAGTTTGTTCACTGACTGTCAACTTTCAACTGTACTGTATAAAGTGGCAATCTGCAATTGCTACCTTAAAGAGCTGCTTTTTTACTTGATTTAACCCATCATTTTACATACAGTACACAGTGAATATGGCATAGCGGCAACTGGATATAGCGCAGCATCATTTAAGATGCGTGTCCAGTGACAGCCGAACTCTAATGGCAGACATCTAACATGTTTTTACAATGCACACAAGATCTAATCTGCTGAAGTTTAAGACATTTGTGGCATTAAATGTTTAAATGATATAAATGTGTGTATTTGCTGAAAACTAACTGCATGGTGGGGAAAGTCTCAGATATTTCCCAGAAGTGCTTTATACAAAACAAAATGTACGCTTCAGATGGTTGATTCTACTACAGATGCTTTTAAGTCTTTACTTGTTTGTATCTGTTGCCTTGATGAAAAGTGATTCATCAATACTGTTTCCCCAGACTAAAAACAGACAAACTCTCAGAAAGAGACCTTTTATTCCTGTTTGAAATATATCATGTAAACGGACCAGCCCACCAGTCAAGGTCTCAAAAAGTCTGCTTCTTTTAGGGAAGTATGGCCAAACAGAAAAAATGCATCGATCAATGCTGAAAATTAAAAATGCCAAATACCTGCAAATTATATCGGTTTTGCTGAATACTAATAGTACAGGACTGTATTTGCTGAATACTTATAGTACAGGAAAAAACGTATGGCCAAACAGAAAAACTAGATGTCCAATGCCGATAATGAAAAAATGCCAAATATCGGCCGATATATCGGTTCAGTCTTGTGAGTTTAAATGAAGAACAGACTACATGTGTTTTTACAATGCTTACTAGAAGATCCAAAAGCTGGATTTGCCAACGTTTTTGAGGTTTTAATGTTTATAAGATATTCAAATACTTTTTTACATGATATAAATGCGTATTTGGTGAATACTGATATATCGGTTTGCTGAATGATAATAGTACAGGATTGTATTTGCTGAATACTTATAGTACAGGAAAAAACGTATGGCCAAACATAAAATCGAATTGGCCAATGCCGATAAAGAAAAAATGCCACATATCAGCCGATATGTTTATGCCGTTCAATGTTTATAAGACATTCAAAGATTGGTTTACATTATATAAATGCATATTTGCTGAATACTAATAGTACAGGGAAAACGTAAGGCCAAGCAGAAAAACAAATTGTTCAATGCCGATAATGAAAAATAAAGCCAAATATCGGCCGATATATCGGTTCAATCTTGTGAGTTTAAATGAAGAACGGAGTACATGTGTTTTTACAATTCCTACTAGAAGAGCCAAACGCTGGATTCGCCAAAATTTGTGAGGTTTGTGCCGTTCAATGTTTAGAAGACATTCAAAGACTTGTTTACATTATATAAATGCGTATTTGGTAAATACTGATATATTGGTTTGCTGAATGCTAATAGTACAGAATTGTATTTGCTGAATAACTAAACTACAGGAAAAAACGTATGGCCAAACAAAAAATCGAATTGGCCAATGCCGATAATGAAAAAAAGCCAAATATCGGCCGATATATCGGTTCAGTACACGTTTTTATAATGCACACATTGAAGATCCAAATGCTAGATTTGCCAAAGTTTGCAGGGTTTGTGCCGCTCAATGTTGATAAGATATTCAAAGACTTCTTTGTATGATATAAATGCATATTTGCTGAATACTAATAGTAAAGGGAAAACGTATGGCCAAGCAGAAAAAATAATTGTCCAATGTCGATAATAAAAAAAGCCACATATCATCCGATATATCGGTTCAATCTTGTGAGTTTAAATGAAGAACGGAGTACATGTGTTTTTACAATTCCTACTAGAAGATCCAAACGCTGGATCCTCCAAAGTTTATGAGGTTTGTGCCATATATTGTTTATAAGATATTTAAAGACTTCTTTGCATGATATGCCTACATGCGTATTTGGTGATTACTGATATTTTGCTGAATGCTAATAGTACAGAATTGTATTTGCTGAATACTTATAGTACAGGGAAAAAAAACAACAACATATGGCCAAACAGAAACTCTAATTGTCCAATGCCGATAATGAAAAAATGCCAAATATCGGCCGATATATCGGTTCAGGCTTTTGAATTTAAAAGACACTTGTTTATAACGCATACTAGAAGATCCAAATGCTGGATTCGCCAAAGTTTGTGAGGTTTGTGCCGTTCAATGTTTATAAGACATTCAAAGACTTGTTTACATGATATAAATGCATATTTGCTGAATACTAATACGTATGGCCAAACAGAAAAAACAATTGGCCGATGCCGAAAATGGAAGAAAAGGGCCAAATATCGGTTTTGGCGGTATATATTGGTAGGCCACTAGTTGTGTTGTAATTATTTGCAATTATTCCAAATGATAGCAGATTAACAACACAAACTGCTTTAGACTGGTTGCCTTACATGTTGGTCAAACAAACCCTTTCTAAGTGGCCAGAATATTCTGCATAGTGGACAGCTTTTATGCAGACGTGACCGTTATAATCTATTTTTTTCTCAAAAGTTATTAACTTCTGAATACAAGTAGTACAGATGAGTCCATAAAAAGTGCAGCCGACAGCACCCCTTCCTACCACAGCAAAAGTGAGGATAAGTAGATCTGTCGAAGCCATTCAAGGCTGGATTGTTGCAGAAACAGACAGGCACACTGTCAGTTTTGCTGTACTGACGTTCATCTGCTCTGTGGCTAATTATCTGTTCCAAGTGTGAAACACAAGAGTGGACGGGCGCTGAAATGCTGACAGCGGGGTCTCACCTCCAAACTCAAAGTGGCTGGAGGAGCCGTCCGGGGAGCAGACCCTCAAACACACAGCATTAGATGCCCATCTAGCATTAGTTGCACCGTTGGCACTCTCTCCCTCGGCCATCAGCAGAGTTTGAGTGTCAGACCTCTGTTAGACTGTGATATTGAACTCTGTAGGGAGAGCCCTAATTGGCCCAAATCTCTTCGTAAGCACAGGACATTCAACTTCTTCCCTAGAGTTGTGCAGATATTACAGTGGCAACATGTGTTGCGGCATTGCGATGGACGTTGGCTTGGATTACATCTGATGTTTGAACAACATAATTCTTATAATAGGGCTTCTGTGTCACTGTGGCTTTAAGTGAAGTGGAATATCGTTATCATTCTTATGTAAAACAGAAGATAAATGGTGTATTTATATGTGTGTAATCAATCCATCCGAAATCTCAGAGATTTTCCCAGAAGTGCTTTATACAACAACAAAAAAAATGTATGCTTCAGCTTCAGATGATTGATTCAACTTCAGATGCTTTTATGTTTGTATCATTATATATGTTGCGGTGATGAAAAGTGATTCATCAATACTATTTCCCACAACAAGACTAAACAAACTCTCTGAAAGAGACTTTTTGAAATATATCATGTAAACAGAGCAGCCTACCCCAGATTGGACCGTAGAGCTGCTTTAAGCACTGATATTGCATTTGTTATATGAACATGTTATCACTGTGAAGCTGTTTTGAAACGTCTGTATAGCATAAAGCTCTGTGTAAATAAGAATGACTTGACTAAGATTTTAGCATCGGCCAGCAAACAATCTCTTATCGGTTGACCACTATTCCAAGGGTGAACGTGATTTCATCAAGCGCTACATGTTCAACAACAACATTCCCATCAACCAATCAGATTTAAGTGACAAGTTTACGCTTTATCTTAAGTTTAGGGTTTGGTGCTTCTGCGTCAGTGCTATTCACCTCATTTCCCTCTGATTTTAGGGATGAGTTATGGGTCGGGATAGAATACCATTACGAAAAAGACGTTTATATAAGTGTTCTATTAGTATACTAAAAATAAGAAAGTATACTTGCAGTTTACTTTTTTATGTACTTCTCAGAAATATATACTTAAAATTGCACTTGAAAAGTCTAAGTATATGTGACCTATACTTGTATATATTTTGATCGAGATAGTATTAGAATTATTCTAAGTATACTTGGCTTTTAATTGTGTTTAATCTTTTGATTGAGTAGCCTATTAAATATACTTTTACATAGTTTTACATACAGTCTTATTAAACTTACATTGTTTGAAAATATTGATTCAAATATTGATATAAAACAGATATGTTGGTAATTCTGCGTATCTGAATTTTAGTGTAGACTAGATCACTGATAGTGTACATAGGAATTTACTTAAAATATACTTTACTCTTTCCCCGCTGTTGACTGAATTTCCCAGCTATCCATGTTTTCACTGTTACATGATAGGGGATGCTATTAAACACCTTCTGAATGAGTACAGAATCTGATTAAAACACAGGCGAAGAAGAAGCAGAAACAAGCAATAGAACCATCAACATATAAATCAAAACTGCCTAATGTTACTGAATGAAATGTTGTCCCAGGACGAGCCCTACGACTGTGAAGATTTGGGGTGTTGATGGACTCCATCTACTCCATCTGTGTTTGATCATGTCTTTGACAAAAAATGTATTTTCTCAGCTTTTTGCTTTAAATGTTGCCTTTCTTTATGAAACCCACATTCAAGTGTTGAAAAAAAGGATGCATGAAGCTAGAATAAAATGTTTTTGAAATTAATATATATATATATATATATATATATATATATATATATATATATATATATACACATTTGAACATATGTAGTATACTGAAAGTGCAAAAATAATATATAAATAGTAAACTATAAGTATAATGTTGTTCACTTAAAGAAAACTTACAAGTTTACTGAGAGTACACTTAATGTACTTTCATAAACAAAAAATGTACTACTTGTATTAAAATAGTAAACTACTAGTTATAAGTTCACTTGTAGTACTGATGCAGTACAAATGAGAAACTTAGTTGTGCACACTACTGTTACACGTATAGTACATTTTAACATATATTTTTATATACTAAAAGTGGCCAATTTAGTCCCAAGCAGTATTGAAATAGTACACTAACAAGTTTACTACTAGTCCATTTATATACTTACAGTATACTTAAATATATACTTGAACATTACTTAAGAATACTTCATAAAATGAACTGGAAGTATACTTTTTTGTAAGGGTAGGGTTAGGACTATAGCCTGGCTCCGCCCTCCTACACTCTAAAATTGTTGGGTTAAAAATAACCCAAGTTGGGTTGAAAATGGACTAACCCAGCAATTGGGTTGTTTAAACCCAACGGTTGGGTTAAATGTTTGCTTAAAACAACCCAATTGCTGGGTTAGTCCATTTTCAACCCAACTTGGGTTATTTTTAACCCAGCATTTTTTAGAGTATACGTACTTCCGCTCAATTTTAATTTTCCTCCAGTTCTCAGTCTGGGACTGCGGTATATTCCCTGGGTTTCTCCGGTCAAATTTTAACCGGTCCAATCAGCGAACAGAGGGAGTGGCTGAGAGCGATGACGTTGATGTCGTGCGCTAGTTTGAGAGGGTATACGTCACGACCAAACGTTAGCGATTGGTCATGGCAGATCCAATAGTTTCAAAATTCAACAGAGTACCCGCCTTCACCCGCCAAACTCTCTGTACAAATGAAATGCATGAGTCTGGTAGGACCAGGCTATTAGGACTATATTTTAGGACGGAAATTTTGTTCCAGGGTCAACAAAATATGTCTTACTTGGCAAAATCTCAAGCCGTATGATATAATGGTGATGAAATGACTCCACAATTTCAGTCTGTTCAGTCTGAGACATTTGCTAAACATTTTGTGTTCCACAAACTACTGAACTACTCCATTCCCTTAAAAGCAAGTCCGTCGAAACCCGTATACTCAGCTGGTCCACACACACACACACACACACACACATTAAGGGTAACCCAAGCCTCTGGCTAGCCTCAAGCACAGTAACTAAAGCCTGCAACCTGTAGCTGTGTGACAGATGTAAAGACAGAAAGCAAGACCTCCAGGATGGCGATACAGCTGGGCAATGGGAGCAGCTTTAGGGCTCGGCAGAAGTGCACAAGCTTCCTCCAGTTTCCTGACTGGCAAATATGAGCTAAAACCTCTCAGCCCGCTGTCCTAACAGACCTCGGAGGCTCCCAGACCGACTGGAGACGAATTACAATCAGGAGCGTTTGATGGGGGGGGGGGGGGGGGGGGGGGGGGGTCTGTCTCGCAGCACAACTCCTCTGCAGGATGAAGATTAACACTGTTTGAACAATGATCCGCGCTTTGTAATCGCTACCATTTGTGTCAACAGATAAGAAATGGGCCGATTTTACTGCACGATTACTGTAAACAAATTAATGACTCTGTTTATGCGAACACCGCTCCTAAATCAAAACCAACACAACAGAGCATGTAAATTCTGCTTGGAGGTTATTAGCTAATTGTTTCTGCAGATTGGAAGAAAGTCAATTAAGCAGGACGTCCAGGAGCCGGTGAGAGCGGCGGGCGGGCGAGCAGATCTGATGGAGTCTCATCTGCACGGTTATAAATCTTTGGTGGCCTTTCTGACAGAAATCAATAAAAGAGAGCTTGACCGCTTCTCCCCGCAACGATTCTATAATGTCAGTGCTTGTGTTCGAGAGTCTGTGTGCTTCTTTATATATGCAGGAAATTGCCAAAAAATAGAAACAGCAAGTATAGCTAACTGCATCCCAGTGTACAACATATTGTGTCTAGTGAAAAATACTGCTATAAAGTATATATTTAGGGGCCTATTGAAACTGCTCGATTTCTTCTTATAATTATTATTCCGCCTTTGAAGTCTATGGCAGCCCATAGAACCGTTTGCTGGAAAGTTATGAAATTTGGCACACAGATAGAGGTCTGGCCCAACATTCAACACACCAATTTTGGAGTCTTTATAACAATCCCTCTAGCGCCACCACCTGTCCAAAGTTTCACTCATGTTTATGTTAATAACTTTTGAACCCAAATGGCTAGAAATCAAGTTGATTCGTCAAACCGTTTTCGATAAACGCGCAAATACATTTTACGTAGCGGTTGCGAAAATTCACTTAAGGCTCTATCTCCGCAACGCTTTATCGTATTCAAACCAAACTGGTACATGTCATCACAAGCATGACCTGAGGCAACTTGCAGCGTTTCGGCACAGCGCCACCTACTGGTCCGGAGATACGAAAAATTATTATTTTTGCTTATAACTTCTGAACTGTTTGTCCAAAAATCATAAAAGTGGTCTCGTCAGATTGAGGACATCATGCCGAGTCGTCCAATTTTACCATATCAGCCATTTTAGCTGTCGGCCATTTTGAATTATGTGCTAAAATGCTGTATTTTATGAACACAAGAACGGATTGTTACGAAACTCGGTATGGGTCATCAGCACGATGCCCTGAAGGAGCCTGAGAAGTTTTGAAACAGCGCCACCTAGTGGATAATATTTTTTTTCAAACGCTTATAACTTTGGGTGTGATTGACTTATTTTCATGGGATTATTATTTTTTTGTCTCCTGAATCCTTGCCGAGTCCAACGATACCAGACTTGCCAGGTTTTGGCTTATGGTTTGTGCAGCGCGGTAATTTAGCGCTTTAAAAACATTAGCTGATATCTTCGAAACCGCTAGTCCGATCGACACGAAACCAGCGCCAGAAGTTTGAAAACAAACGCTTATGCCCAAATGTCAAAATATTGATAGTAAGGGGGAGTAAAATCCAATCAAAGTCAGGTGTCAGTCATTTTTTACATGTTTTTTTTTTCATATAAATGTCTATAACTCCAAAACGAAATGAGATATTTTAACCAAAATTGACACACATATGTTTGGGCTCACTCCGAAGACACATACAAAAAATGGTAGGATTGAGCCTCTTAGTGGCGCTATAATTAAACAACATATGAAATTGCCTCTATACAACTCAATGTTTTAATGTGGGGTTTTAACTTTTTGCTTCAAATGTCTTCACTCATTTTTTCAGTTGGTCTGCTGCTAGCTTCCTTGTTTGCTTCTGTTGCGCTTGGCCCTGGTATTGGTGCTTGCAGCTATATTATATTAACATGTTATTGCTCAGTTGCATTGCATTGACCTTTTGATTGAATTCTGCTTTTGTATACGTACAATTTTTACTTCTATTCAAGGATGGCTTATCAAAATTGAGAGTAAAGACATTTATAAACTTTAGTTAAAGCCTTTATGTATAGTGCATTATAAAGCATTCATGATGTACGTCATTATGCATTATCTACACCGACCAGGCATAACATTATGACCTAATGTTGTGTTGGTCCCCCTTTTTCCTGCCAAAACAGCCCTGAACCGTCGAGGCATGGACTCCACTATTAATATATTCTATCAGAACCAGCGTTAACATCTTGAGCAGTTTAAACTCCAGTAGCTCGTCTGTTTGATCGACCCACACGGGCCAGCCTTCGCTCCCCACGTGCATCAATGAGCCTTGGCCGCCCATGACCCTGTCGCCCGTTCACCACTGTTCCTTCCTTGAAGCACGTGTGATAGATACTGACCACTGCAGACCAAATCCTTACGCTTGCTCATTTTTCTTGCTTCTAGCACATTAACTTTGAGGACACAATGTTCACTTGTTCACTAGATGATCAGTGTTATTCACTTGGTCATAATGTTATGCATGACCAGTGTATTATAATTAACTACTGTAACAAAAGTTAAAATGCATAATAATATTGACATATTCCTTGTTACATCTGAAATTGGTAGTGTCGTGTTTTAATTCATTATACGTTTTAAAGGTATACTATAATGTATGTTAAAATTATTCATGAGGCCATACAATGCATTATGAGCTACATTACAAGGCATAATTAATGCATTAAAATATTTTTATAATGCATAATATATAAAGGCTTTGAGTAAAGTGTTACCAAATTCTGTTCTTTTGAACTTCTATTCATCAAAGAATCCTGAAAAAAAAACTAAGTATCACAGTTTCCACAAAAAATATGAAGCAGCACATTTGTTGTACAACACTGATAATAATCATAAATGTCTGTTGAGCATCAAATCCTCATATGAGAGTGATGAGTGAAGGGTCATGTGACACTGAAGACTGGAGTAATGAGGATAAATGCAGCTTTGATCACAGGAATAAATTACACTTTACTATATATTCACATAGAAAACAGCTATTTTAAAATGTTTTTGATCAAATAAATGCAGCCATGTTGAGCAAAAATCTATTTTGAATGCTAGTGTATATATATATATATATTTTTTTTTACAAAAATTATAATTTGTTGTAAAAAAAAAAAACTTTCTAGGCTACTTTGAAAAAGTCAAATATGAGATTTCCTGAAATGTACCAATGGTGAGGATATAGGTACTGGTCATTTTTTATCATTTTAATAACGTTTTAGATTTTCTCGGTTCATTTAAATATTTATACAGTGTGACAATATAGGTTTTATTAACAAGAGTGTAGTCTCTCAATGAATATGAGCTCATAAAAACTGCATGTCTAATAAGTACACTGAATTTCCAAGAACAGTAAAGGTGAACATAGGATGATGCAAAATTATTTTACATTATTGTGCTCATTACACGGCTACTTCAAAATAAAAATAGATGTGAAATATCGATTTGAAAGTTAAAAATGGTATCATGCGAGTAGTTAACTGGTTGTGGCGTGACATGATACTAGCAGAGCTTTGAAAGGAAATCAGTTTCCTGGAACAACGGTCAATCACACGGCTCAGACTCAAAGATCTGATCGTAGATTAATGCCAATGACAATCCATCAAACAAGTCTTCCAGAAAGCAGAGGCCTTGAATGAGGCTTTGGAAATTCAATTCAGCTCTGCTGTATCTATCAATACTGCTGGTGGAAAAAACAGCAGTTAAAATGAGTAAAGATTGGGAGTGTAGCCACAGGCGTTCATATAAAAAAAATGAGTCATGCTCCTCATACTTACAGGAGGAAAAAATCTGTTCTCCGCCACCACTGGTGTCTCCTGAGCGCCCTGACCCGTCACAACCCGAATAATTCCCACACTAAACGCTCTCTACAACATTACCAGCACGAAGCCTATGTATATTTTATCACAACAGCGACATTTATGTCCAGGAGGCAAATCACAGCAGAATATTTATAGTACGGCTACGGAGGCAATGAAGACCTTCACAGCAAACAGCGGTTATCAGCTGCGGCTATAACGTTCATCCCGTCTACCCGCTGTTGACCACCCGTCGGGTAAAAGAACGCGCTCTGTGTCCATGTGTTCAGAGCTGATAGCACACAAGTCCAAAGCAAAGGAACTGTCTGAAATGGCCCACCAATCTGGAGCCCAACACATGCCTGATAACAGAAAAGTAAAGCAGGCTCAGGAGGAGGCCGTCTAATTATACAGGAGCAAACAAACATTGACAGGACGATCCCAAACGCTTCTCTGGGTTTCAGTTCGCAACACATTAAATCGACACGACCATGTGCATAAAACGCTTCAAATAATCCACAGTCAAAATCATTGGGAAGAAAAAATATTCTGCCATTTTACAGCTGCTGTAGTGCACTTCAGATCTTAAAAGCAGAGATTATAATTATAGCCGTCAAATCAATTAATCGCATCCAAAATAAAAAGTTTGTGTTTACATAATGTATGTGTGTGTACTGTGTATAATTATGCATGCTTGGCCTTTTATTGTGGCCACCTGTGCAATAAAAGGTCGCTTCTCGGCAAAGGAGAAGTGCTCACTAACACAAAGGAGAAGTGCTCACTAACACAAAGGAGAAGTGCTCACTAACGCAAAGGAGAAGTGCTCACTAACACAAAGGAGAAGTGCTCACTAACGCAAAGGAGAAGTGCTCACTAACACAAAGGAGAAGTGCTCACTAACACAAAGGAGAAGTGCTCACTAACACAAAGGAGAAGTGCTCACTAACGCAAAGGAGAAGTGCTCACTAACACAAAGGAGAAGTGCTCATTAACACAAAGGAGAAGTGCTCACTAATACAAAGGAGAAGTGCTCACTAACACAGATTTAGACCGATTTATGAACAATTATTTGAGAGAAATAGGCCTTTTGTGTACATAGAAAAAGTCTTAGGTACACATCAGACGCAAATTAAGCGGTTTAGTGATTTGCATGTTAAGTCAATGCAAAGATGCGAAATAGACATTCGGCGGCACGAATGACGCAGCGCGAATTGAGCGTTTGACGCAATATCAAGATGCCAATCAGCATCTTGATATGCCACACCTGTGAGGTGGATGGATTATCTCGGCAAAGGAGAAGTGCTCACTAAAACAAATTTAGACCAATTTGTGAACAATTATTTAAAAGAAATAGGCCTTTTGTGTACATAGAAAAAGTCTTATAGTGCATTCACACCAGACGCGAATTAAGCGATTTAGTGATTTAGGGGAGCGCGGGGCACAACCTAACGCGGGTTTAGTTGTAACACGCATTTTTTAACCCTTCCCACACATGCCAGAATGACGAAACTTAGTGTATTTACTAGTTGCCATATCAACATTAGAGAAAAAATAGCGCCAAAATTAAAAAATCTCTGGCAGATATCACTGAACATTTATTTAACCATAGCAAAAGTAAATTTCTTACTTAAGTTTAGTTTTTATCTCTGTTTTTTGTGTTTATTTAAAATAAGACAAACCTGATATTATTGTAATCTTATATCTGTTATTTAACAGTTGCGATCGTTTTTTAATGCGGATCTAACAGCAGAAGACACGAGCCGCGGTTTACATCCCAGTTGCGCAGGTGGGGTGTGTGTTAACACTGCGTTACAATGAGCCCCTATTAGAGATATGCCATTATATTCTATACTTTTATGAATTCTTTTGAGAAACCATGAGAAAAGGGTGAATAATGTCCAGAAATTATTCATTATTATTATGTTTTGAACGATGCTGTATAGCTGTTTGTAGCGATGTGTTTGTAGTCAAACTCAAAAATGCTTATATTTTTAATGATAAAAAAATGCCATTATTATATTTTAAAAAGTGAATCATTATATTTTGTTGACAAAATATTTGAGTTGGTCTTGTATATTTTTTGGATTATATCAGATAACATTTTAAGCTGTAATAAGGTCATGTTATAATGAACCCCACCTATGGGGCATGTTGTCACATTTCACTTTCATTCTTTCAGGGTAAATCAAGAAAAAAGTATACACTGTATTAATGAAACAAAACCACATAATTGTACTAGACGTGTGCAATTAATACGAGAAAAAATAAATACTCTGAACCCCAAGTGGATTTACACAAACTGAGAAAGTCATAAAGCATTAGGTTGTGCCCCGCTCTCCCCTACATGTTAAGTCAATGCAAAGATGCGAATAGACATTCTGCGGCGCGAATTGAGTGAGTTGAAAAATCAGAATTTTGCCGGATAGTCGCGTCGCGTTAACCAATCAGGAGCTTGCTCTAGTAGTGACAACAATGAGGACAAATAGGCCTTTTGTGTACGTAGAAAAAGTCATGAAAAATGGGGACAAAAACAAAAGTGTTGCGTTTATAATTTTGTTCAGTGTACTTTCCATTCCATTAAAGTATATTGTTTCCATAAAAAGCACTCTTTTGAGTATGCATGCTAAACGAGTTTATTATTTTCCATAAGGGGTGTAAAGGTAGTTCAACTTTGCGTCCCGAGTTCCCTATTGCGGTCATCTTGCTGTTTTCAAACATGAGAACACATGAAAAGGACTCTGATAAATCACAGAAACCCAACGTGAAGTGCACTCGACTTGAATCCAATGAGCATGTTGTTAAGAATAACAGCGCAAAACTCTAGTAAACATAACAATACACACAAACACTGGGTAAAATAGTGCATTTTAAATAGATTGAACCATATTTTATGTCACTGAGGCAGAGTAATTCAGGAAAATACCCATCAGCCCTTATGAGCTTAAACACTTTCCTGTCAACACTGAGATACACGAACAGCTCCGGGAGATATCGCAGCATTATTATCAATATTTAATAAAAGGATTTTGATAATCCCCTTTTTTCCTTCCCGCTCATGTGAGTGGACGAGGGCCGTTCAAGTCACGCTCAGTCGCGGAATAAATCCCAGAGTGCACTTGAGCAGATTAACTCTGATTTAATGGCGTCCTTTTTTCTGCAGTCAAACCGACCGAGATCACACATATGAGACGGTGTTGCATGAGTTTATTGAGGACGGTGTGAGATGGTGGTCCAGTGGGTTAAACCATGGAACTGATATGCAGAAGGTTGCTGGTTTGATCCCAGCGGTCACCACCAGTGTGTCCTTGAGCAAGGCACTTTACTCCATGTTGCTCCAGGGGATTGTCCCTGTAATAAGGGCACTGTAAGTCGCTTTGGATAAAAGTGTCTGCCAAATGCATAAATGTAGGACAGCCGCTCGGTTATCTCCTATTGAGATAAGTCTGATAGTGTGCGATGTGCAAAGTTAATTTCCAAGTAATAATTTGATGTCTTATGCATCAGCGTATTTGAGATATCATCAAGAGAAAGCGATCACATCTACGATTTCCCGCCAGTAAATATGATAATGCCACACGGTGCACATCTCAAAACAAACATTACAATCCGGCTAGCAGGCCTTTTAGCGAGTCTCTGGCATTCAGAGTCGTGGTCATTCCTCTTATCATCAGAGCACCAGCGAATGTCAATGAAAGAACATGGAGGAAATATTTCGCCTTTGAAAAAACGGCTTTCAAAGGCGAAATTCCAGCTCATTTGTGCCTGCGGGTCGACTGAATGCTTTACCATCGCAAACACACATAATGGAAGAAACACATTTCACAGACACCTGGGATTTGAAAATGGATTAAATAAAACATGATCGAAATGTAATTAAAAGATAAACTGACCACAGCGAATTCAATTATGATTGACTCGACTATGTGGCGGTTAATGATTATTTTGTTGAAAATGTCAAATGTCTTTTCACAATTAACATTTCAAAAGGGTAAAACAACGTCTGTTCAGCCGGGCGAGTCTGTGGAAGCGCCGTTCAAACGCTGAACAATGAACTCCAGTTCGTTTGGGCCGTTTGTTTTATAATCCGGCGGGTTTTCTCACTTAGTCCAGTTAATGATCACGACAGTCCTACCCGTGTCAAAAAATCCTATAGGAATTTCAGTTTTTCCTGTAGGATCTTATTGGATTCTTAGAATCCTATTGGACATTGTGTTTTTATTTAATGGAATTTCACTTTGTCCTGTGATCTTTTTATTATTACTTTTTACTATAAAAAATAAATAATTAATGAATTAATTTCTTTTTAGAGTAGCTTAACTTTTTCAGAGTAACAGAGTGTGTGTGTGTGTGTGTGTGTGTGTGTGTGTGTGTGTGTAGATTATTTTTCTCACCCCATTGGCAGATAATTTAGCTTGTTTTAAGCATAAACTCACTTAAGGAAAAATATAATTTTACTTATCTAGTAAAGCATCTTGGTTTAACAATTTTTAGATATTTAGACTCGAAACAAGACAAAAATACTAAATAAGAAGAGCATTTGTGCAGTGTTTCCCTTCTCTTGCCTGCATCAGATGCTTCTGTTTTTTATGACACTACAATTCGGACATCCGTCATAAATGATCCGGCAACTTTCCCCGTGTCTACACCTGGAGCGAGCGGCCAAGCTCCCTAAAAAATGAAAGCAATCCTGTCTATATTAGATGAGGCTACACAACAAATTCCCAACGCTAAACTGATCACGCGTTATATTTCGGACGCACTTCAAGCTCGGTGGGGAGATTGATGAGGCGGACCGGGAAGATGCGGGGACTTAGTTACGTTTTTTTTTTCCTTTATTTGGTAATATTTCAAATTAATATGAATAAAATAGTATCAGTAATACATTTTGGTGGCCCTATGGATGAGTGGCGCCCCTAGCATTTGCCTATTCCGCCTATGCCACGGGCCGGCCCTGCTCGTATCCAAGGTAAATCATCAACACCGTCATCCCTTACATGTGTTTTATTGAACTAAATACATTGTAATACGCTAAAACACATATGCAGGTTACGTTTCTTCCTGAACAAATGCGCACCCGAGTCCGTTTCACGTGATTCAACAATCGCGGGACAGTTCGAGTGCCACCTCCTTCAGAGTCTCGGGTTCGGTGCGCACCGAGTCCATGATTGACAGCTTTTATTAGCAATTTTTCATGCAAACCGTGCCGTTTTTCAAACTAAAATGCCGATGACTCCGTCTCACAGTGCATGCAGAGATAGAACAGCATTTATAGCGAACCGATCGATCCGCCCTGAACAGTGCTGCGCTTCATCTGCACATATATTTATTTATTTATTTATTTAAAAATTGAAGCGATTTTCATCATTTCAAAGACAAATCTCGATTTTGGTTTAATTCCAGTCAATCGTGCAGCCCTAGATTAACCTCACACGAGCACAAAACAAATTCTCCCTTCACTCAAACGAGCCCTGTCTCTCATGCTAAACTGTATCGCACGCGCTACTGGGGTAAATATATTCATCGCACAGACCGATTTTTTTGTAGCATGTGCGACATATACAGTATGTCGCACTGTACAGCCCTGCTATAGGAATCAGATAAGAATCTTATAGGAGAAGACTTTCTTGTTGGAATCCTTTAGGATTTTTTGACATGGGTATGGAAGCTTGTTTCCACCTTTGTGTGTGTTTTTGTGTGGCCAGAGACATTTTGAAATGTTGCTCTGTGAAAACTCATCGGAAAAAAGGAGAAATGCAACACTGTAACAATCCTCGTTTCAGAACAAAGCAAACCATCTACATATCTGAAAACGACCCTATTGTAAATGTCTAATAGCAATGCAAACGGTGCGAGTCATTTGGTTGATTATATTTCAACAAATATAACTCCGGTTGAAGCACTTTGACTTGTGGTTGGGTATGACGTGCTTTATCAGCCTTTAAAATCAATAGAAGTCATTTCCGAACATGTAAGGGGTGCTGTTGTCAAAACAACAACTGATTTTCGCCCTCCAAGCCCTTACCTTGACACACTGCAGAGGAGATGTGCAGATTTAACAGCAACTGACGGCAAAACATAATAGCCTTCAAAGGTCACCGCTTGAGAAGAGATCTCTGCCCTTGAGTGTATGAAACATCACCCCGTCATTACAGCACAAGCTTCACGCTTCAATCCCAAAACTTGTCTCAACACTACTGGTCCACACACTGTTGACTAAAGACTAGTGATGAGGCGATAAATCAGATGCTATTTGGCCATTTTGAGATCAAATAATCTGTGAATAACTGATCGGCTTATTAACCATGTTAGCTGTCCTTTGACATTTTCAAAGTCTTATAGGTTAAAGGACAACTCCGGTGAGAAATGAACCTAGGGGTTATTAACACATGGTTACCGAGTAGATCGTTCTCTGGGATGCGTTTTCATGAAAATCAAATGTAAAGAGTTTTATCTCTAAAAACAGATTCGCTTATAACGCTAGTATATGGGGCACAGAATAAGTCAAATTAAATCTCTAGTTAATACCACTAACAAGGCTCAAAATAGCCTCACACTAACACGGGAGCATAATGAGGGTCCCTACATGCAAACCCAAGCATTGAGAACGTTGTAAGTGTACAATCAGTTTAATAAGAAGATACTTTATAAAGACGGTACATTACGCGTATACAGACAGGAGCCATCTTGGAAAACAGTCGAGCCACGGTTGAATAATCCGCCATCTCTTTAGTGTGTGTCCTTTGGAAGCGCAAGTCTCTGTTGCGTTCAGTTTTTAAAAAAAATATTTGTATTTATTTATTTTCTCTGTTGCGTTCAGTGCTTTCTTCCTGAAACAACGGACCATACAAGATTCCAAGTCACAGTTCATCACTTAGCACAGACTCTTCAAGACTGTTTTCCAAGATGGCTCCTGTCTGTATACGCGTAATGTACTGTCTTTATAAAGTATCTTCTTATTAAACTGTTTGTACACTTACAAAGTTCTCAATGCTTCGGTTTGCATGTAGGTACTCTCATTATGCTACTGTGTTATTTTGAGCCTTGTTAGTGGTATTAACTAGAGATTTAATTAGACTTATTCTATGCCCCATATACTAGCGTTATAAGCTAATCTGTTTTTAGAGATAAAACTCTTTACATTAAATTTTCATGAAAAGGCATCCCAGAGAACGATCTACTCGGTAACATGTGTTGATTACCCCTAGGTTCATTTTACACTGGAGTTGTCCTTTAAGGTGAGACACTACAGGTGAATAGGGAATTTTATTTTTTTTAATTACAAGATATCACTGTGAAACTTCTCCAGTTTATTACTGGCATAAACATAAGAAAAAAAATGTATTACAAGTTTTGTGTTAATTAATGTTTTAATATGCAAATGAGGTCTTATATACTTAAACCTGACATTCGAAAATCATATTTCATATGTTACAAGAACGGCATTTTTCCCCCTTAGAAACATTGCGTAGCTACGTAACATGCTATCTATTCCTGATGCAGAAAAGTTAGTTCATGCATTCATGACCTCGAGATTAGATTACTGTAATGCTTTATTAGCTGGTTGTCCTGCATCCTCAATAAACAAACTACAGTTAGTCCAAAACGCAGCTGCTAGAGTTCTTACTAGGTCAAGAAAATATGATCATATAACACCAATTTTATCATCTCTACACTGGTTACCTATTAAGTTCCGTATCAATTACAAAGTACTGCTACTGACCTATAAAGCCCTAAATGGTTTAGCTCCAGTGTATCTAACGGATCTTCTATCACCCTACAATCCATCGCGCTCTTTAAGGTCACTAAACTCTAGGCTTCTGGTCATTCCTAGGATATCTAAGTCCACTAAAGGAGGGAGGGCTTTCTCACATTTAGCTCCTAAACTCTGGAATAGTCTTCCTGATATTGTTTGAGGTTCAGACTCGCTGTCCCAGTTTAAAACTAGATTAAAGACACATCTCTTTAGCCAAGCATTCACATTATAATTACCCTTTATACTACAGTTAAATCAGAACAAAAGCATTAATATAATATTCTGAACAGCAGCTACGCTAATTATTTCCCATCTGCTTTTCTGTTGTTATCTCGGGACACTAGTCCCGAGGTAAATACTTCGTCAGCTCCAGTTTGTATCCAGCCGCTCATGGAGACTTCGTTTGCCCCAACACCTGTGATGAGACGACTCCACGCCTGTGAAGAGACGACTCAACGCCAGTGAAGAGACGACTCAACGCCAGTGAAGAGACGACTCAACGCCAGTGAAGAGACGACTCAACGCCAGTGAAGAGACGACTCCACGCCTGTGAAGAGACGACTCCACGCCAGTGAAGAGACGACTCAACGCCAGTGAAGAGACGACTCAACGCCAGTGAAGAGACGACTCCACGCCTGTGAAGAGACGACTCCACGCCAGTGAAGAGACGACTCCACGCCAGTGAAGAGACGACTCCACGCCTGTGAAGAGACGACTCAACGCCAGTGAAGAGACGACTCAACGCCAGTGAAGAGACGACTCAACGCCAGTGAAGAGACGACTCAACGCCAGTGAAGAGACGACTCCACGCCTGTGAAGAGACGACTCCACGCCTGTGAAGAGACGACTCAACGCCAGTGAAGAGACGACTCCACGCCAGTGAAGAGACGACTCAACGCCAGTGAAGAGACGACTCAACGCCAGTGAAGAGACGACTCAACGCCAGTGAAGAGACGACTCAACGCCAGTGAAGAGACGACTCAACGCCAGTGAAGAGACGACTCCACGCCAGTGAAGAGACGACTCCACGCCAGTGAAGAGACGACTCCACGCCTGTGAAGAGACGACTCAACGCCAGTGAAGAGACGACTCCACGCCAGTGAAGAGACGACTCAACGCCAGTGAAGAGACGACTCAACGCCAGTGAAGAGACGACTCAACGCCAGTGAAGAGACGACTCCACGCCTGTGATGAGACGACTCCACGCCTGTGAAGAGACGACTCAACGCCAGTGAAGAGACGACTCCACGCCTGTGAAGAGACGACTCAACGCCAGTGAAGAGACGACTCAACGCCTGTGAAGAGACGACTCAATGCCAGTGAAGAGACGACTCCACGCCTGTGAAGAGACGACTCCACGCCTGTGAAGAGACGACTCAACGCCAGTGAAGAGACGACTCCACGCCTGTGAAGAGACGACTCAACGCCAGTGAAGAGACGACTCAACGCCAGTGAAGAGACGACTCAACGCCAGCGTTGTTATGGCCTAAATTAATACACGATTGATTAACTTTTTCGAACATTATTCTTTAACATTGTCTTTCTAACATTTTTACTATACATTTATGAAATGCACTTTCTGTGAAGCTGCTTTGAAACAATGTGTATTGTGAAAAGCGCTATACAAATAAATTTTAATTGAATTGAATTGAATTAAATGGTGATGGTGGTCCAGTGGGTTAAACCATGGAACTGATATGCAGAAGGTTGCTGGTTTGATCCCAGCAGTCACCACCAGTGTGTCCTTGAGCAAGGCACTTTACTCCATGTTGCTCCAGGGGGATTGTCCCTGTAATAAAGGCACTGTAAGTCGCTTTGGATAAAAGCGTCTGCCAAATGCATAAAATAATATTTTTTTTAAAATAAAAATATAAATATACGCACATTTGCATACATAAACAAAATCTGGAAACTGGAAAGGACCAGGTTTAAAATTCTTGGTTGTATTTGTTGATGAGATGTTCGTTAGATGAGATGTTCGCTGAAGCCCCCCTAAAAAGGGCCTAGAGACGCCCATGTATTATACTATTAGCTACTGCCATACAATCAATAACTAGGCACTTCTAGATGCTTTAACAGGAAAGCACACATTCAAATTTCATTCAGCATGGAGGAAAATACGCCTGACTGAGATCTTCAGCTGGATTTCTGCCAAAATACATTGACGGATGAATTCCAGGGTGTAAGGCAGAGTGGATGAGCCTCGGCTGAAGATGGAAAGAGCTCAAAGTTAAATATAGACGCTGCTCTACGTCTGCTTTAGTCTCGGTGGAAACCTCGTGGCTGGAGATCTGCGCTGCAGGCTATAGTGTAACCCCGGTTTGACCCACCGACCATACAATTAAGAGCTTATAAACGTACTGTTGATCACTTTGAATAATCATCAGACACGGACTAAAAAGATTTCACTCATTCACGCATAAGGAAATCCCTAAGTCTGACATCGCCAGCACATTACTTTGAGATATGACACCATTATAGAGAGATAAGATATGGGTTATGGCATCATTAATGAACTTGACTAGTGCCTGTCCTCCAATAAAACCTGTTGATCCGTAAAATGAAGTGAGGTCATTGAAACAAGAGGGGAAAAGTGATGCAAAACAGACTATTTAGTGTGGTACTTCCATAACTCGTTCCACAAATGGTTAAAATTGTGAACTAAAATAGTGATGCTCTATTGTTACGTACACCCGAGTGTATCAAAATATTGAATAGTTATCTGTGCATCGGTTGCTGATTGGATGTTGAGATGTGGGCGTGGCTTTCAATCAATAATGCAAATGAGTGTGAGCTTGCAGGGGCGGAGTTTAAAAGTCCTGCATACTTTCACCAGAAGGTCCAGCTCAGGTCAAAAGTAAGTAAATAAATAAATACATACATGAATGATTTGTTCACAACACGCATTTATACATTTAAAGTAAGGCATTCTGACATGTCGCATGCCAACAGTCGCGTTCCAGAAGTAAAACGTCATTTATTTTTAACCATAACTTTTAAATCTTTAAAGACATGAGGTCCGAAGTGGTTAATCGGTGGCATATGCTTTTATTGAAGACGTTATTAGTTTAGCATATTTTTAAAAAACAATCATGTTTAACAGCTGAATTTGAGATGAGAAACTACATTACCCATGATTCTGTGCTGAAAATTCCACCAAATAGAGAATCGGAGTGTTCGCGATGCATCATGGGATTGTAGTTCTAGAGAGCCGCACTGCAAAAAATGCTTTTCTTATTTAGAAATTTTGTCTTGTTTCCAGTCTAAATATCTAAAAATTCTTAAATCAAGATGCATTTACTAGATAAGTAAAATGATATAAGAGATTTTTGCAAAATAAAGAAAACAAATATGATGGGCGATCTGCAGCCTCTCCGTCAAAGACGTTCATTCAGATAGTCTTCAGAAAATGGCCTCTAGCTTAGTGAATACTTGTCTCACAAACATGAGACATATGTCTAAAGAAACGCTGAAATGGCAGGTTTTAAATAATGTAAACCAAATCAAAAACAAATATTCTGTGTTTATGTAATCCGTTTGAAAGCAGAGAGATCTTAGTCGTTCCTGGGTGGCTCATTATACACTAATGCGACCACGCCCGCGAAGCGCGCGCTCTATTGAGATTCAAATACTGAGGCTCCGGAGTCGACGCCCACACACACATCAACTCAAACAAACACATCAAGAACTGCATTCCTACTACAACTATATCGTTTTGAGACGCGTTTAATAATCCTGGAATAATTCTCCATGACAAGCTGTTCATTTCTGAAAGCATCGGATTCCGTCGCTGAGTGTAAGGTAGGCTAAGTTTACTCTGTAAGCATCTGTGAAGATTAAACGCAAAAATTTGCGCGAGGACGCACTGAAGCTTTCTTTGTTTAAATTAGCTAAAATTTACTGTCAGATGTAAGTAATTACCTTGACAAACTATACATCATTTAAAAGATCTAAGACTCAAGCTTCCATTTTTGACCTCTGTTTTATTCTCAAAGTCATATAGTGACCGTAACAAGATTTCAAAAAGAAACAAGCTTATTTTTCTTACCCCATGGACAGATAATTGTGCTCGTTTCAAGCAAAAACTCACTTCATTTGGATTTTATTTTCCAGAAAACAAGAAAAAATCTCTTATGTCATTTTACTTATCTACTAAATGCATCTTGATTTAAGAATGTTTAGATATTTGGACTGTAAACAAGACAAAAATACTAAATAAGAAAACATTTTTGCAGTGCATTAAGTACACAGTCTTGTGCCTTTTTATTTATTTTTTCTGATTTTCCAAATACTTTTTTTGCCTTAAATAAAAGTTTATAATGTTATCCTTCACATTGTAGCTGGTTGAGTTGGTTATAACTCTTTAGACTTTTTAAAATTCCTTATGGAGAAAAATGCACTCTATTGAGTACATTTACATTTATCCAAAGCGACTTACAGTGCCCTTATTACAGGGACAATCCCCCTGGAGCAACATGGAGTAAAGTGCCTTGCTCAAGGACACACTGGTGGTGACCGCTGGGATCGAACCAGCAACCTTCTGCATATCAGTTCCATGGTTTAACCCACTGGACCACCATCTCACGTAAATGTAAATGTGATCTTGAAGCCAGCACTGAATACTGCACATCTGTCTGTCTGTCGTTCCCCATAGCTTTTAGACATAATAATTTATCAGATAACATCTTCGTGCTACAAAGCAAATGACCAGTCATTTTATGTTTCTCTTCCCTGTTTTGTAGCCCTTTACATTATGCAAATGATAGTTTGCCAGGATCAACTCCTCCTGTGTTTCCAGCGATCAGGAGAGATGGCGTATCTCCAGATCTAATGCATTCCTCCTCTCATCTCATCTGACAGCGCTCCCCATCACTGCTCATTTAAACGAGGTGAAAAGTGACGACTCACCCCACTTGCCCCTGTAGGTGCAGCTCGCTATCTCAGCGCTTGGTTAAATGATAGAGGTTCTTTATTGGAGCACAGTCAATGCACTCACAAACGATCTGGATAATGTGCAAGGAGAAATGCCCCAGTATATTGTGTTTGCCTTAGTGATGAATCTGTGGCTTTGAATGAAATGAGCTATGGCTAAACCTGCTGTATTGATTTTCGCTGCGGAGCTGGCAGAGCAAAATATGCTAAAATCCTTTCATTGTCATTGACAGTCAGGTCTAAGGTCATCTGATCATAAATCATCTCATAATGAGTCTATGCTTCATATCAACTTTAACATAAGTTGAAGAATGAACTACGAAGGAGTTCTCTTCCTGAGAAATAATGGCATCATCTTGGCTGAATTGCTCTTTTAAATGCTCTCCCAATGCACATCTGGCCCTTCAGAAATGCAGATGTTCAATGCACAGGAATGATCATCTTGACTGAAATCCTCTTAGGATGAGTGATGAGGTCTGGCAGAATTAAACGTTGAACGATTTGTCAGATTAAGATGAAGACGAAGGAAACTGCTGTTTAATTGTGTCTGCCGTCTTAATGTTCTTCTCTGATCTGCTGTCAGATGAGGAATGGATTGTGTATTTCTACAGCAAGAAAGACAATTTACACCGTTACCTTAATGTCGTCCCCATGTGAACTTGATTCTAAGTATTTGAACCTGTGGCGTCAATTCACCAAAAGCCAAAGTATGGTAAACATCATGAAATCGACGTGATATATATATATATATATATATATTGCTTGAATTTAATGGATCTGAAATGAAAACATCAGGAACCAATAGAATAATCAAACTTTTATAAAATTACATAACAAGACCTAAAATATTTTTAACAATAAATATAAATAATAATACCAAATAGGTCTAATATTATTCTTCAAGTTTTATGTTCCATCAAAAAAAAAAGTTTTTTAACAGTTGTGCAAAAAACGATCTGAATAACTGCACACAAAATCACAGAATGCTTCTCATTAAGAACATGAGATGCTGCACTGAATAGTCTCTCAATGTCTGTCACTGTTCTCCGGGGAAAATGGCATTTGGGGGGTGAAATATGTGTTTTTTTGGCAGGGTTGCCTGCTAAAATTCGCATTCCTGGGTATAAATATCACATAATTGGGGTCGCTTCAACCCGCGGACAAGGAAAAACATCCCGCGGGAAAACCACAGACTTGGCAACAGTGCTTGGGGCACATAAATACCTGCGTGCAATCCGCGCAAGCAATGGAAAGCGGCCTTCGTTCACTCGCCAGTAGTCAAGGGTATTGTCGCTTCTGGCAATGGGTAACAGCACATTACTGCTGGATATGTCTCTGTTTGTTCTCATACCGCTGACATGCTTAATCTTTGATAGGCAGACGCGTCGCGTGATAACAGCTTGACTGTGAGTGAAACCTAAGCGCTTACGCACGGATGGGAGGGGCGGGTGACATTCATTTTCGGTTTACGTTTTCGGCTATTTTTTTTTAAACCGATAATGCAATTTGTAATGCAAATGTTTGGGGACCACACGGTTTTGTCTCTGCTCTTTGTGGATGACATTGTCATGTTGGCCCCTTCTAACCAGGACCTTCAGCATGCACTGGGACGGTTTGCAGCCGAGTGTGAAGCGGCTGGGATGGGAATCAGCACCTCCAAATCCGAGGCAATGGTCCTCAGTCGGAAAAGGGTGGCTTGCCCACTTCAGGTTGGTGGAGAGTTCCTGTCCCAAGTGGAGGAGTTCAAGTATCTAGGGGTCTTGTTCACGAGTGAGGGGAGGATGGAACGGGAGATTGACAGACGGATCGGTGCAGCTTCTGCAGTAATGCGGTCGATGTACCGGTCTGTCGTGGTGAAGAAAGAGCTAAGCCGTAAGGCGAAGCTCTCGATTTACCGGTCAATCTATGTTCCTACTCTCACCTATGGTCATGAGCTTTGGGTCCCGGATCCCGGATACAGGCGGCCGAAATGAGCTTTCTCCGCAGGGTGGCTGGGCGCTCCCTTAGAGATAGGGTGAGAAGCTCAGTCACTCGGGAGGAACTCGGAGTAGAGCCGCTGCTCCTCCACATCGAGAGGGGACAGCTGAGGTGGCTCGGGCATCTGTTCCGGATGCCTCCTGAACGCCTTCCCGGGAAGGTGTTTCGGGCATGTCCAACCGGGAGGAGGCCCCGGGGAAGACCAAGGACACGCTGGAGGGACTATGTCTCCCGGCTGGCCTTGGAACGCCTCGATGTCCCCCCGGAAGAGCTGGAGGAAGTGTCTAGGGAGAGGGAAGTCTGGGCATCTCTGCTTAGACTGCTGCCCCCGCGACCCGGCCCCGGATAAAGCGGAAGAAGATGGATGGATGTATGGATAATGCAATTTTCGGCCGAACATTTTTCAGCGGCCGAAATTTCGGTGCACCCCTAGTTTAAACAATTACAAATGATAGGTTACCCATAGTAATATAACTTTGTTAATTCTGCAATGAAAATATAACTTTGCATCGACCTGACCAGGAAGCCAAGGTCAGGCATCTGCCATACCCAATGATCTGATCCTGATTTGGTAATAATAATATAAAACTTCTGTGTAGGCTATACATGTCAAACTGGCATATAACCAGGAATCTTGCTTATAGGCTTGTTATACTAGTGGTATGAAATGTTATACCAATAAAGGTAAATATTATGAATGACGGTACACACTTTCAAGCCTTTCTTGTGATTGCCATTGAAACATTAAAAAATATGTGTTGCGTGTTTCAGAGTAAAGCGCTGCACTGTGTTTATTTACACGTGCAGCTCATGATCTGGCGTTTTTTGCCACTTATCACATGCATTTGGGAAGGCAAATGTGTGCCATTTATATATGATTTTTTTCATCAGGAATATGAGATATTAAATATGTATCATATTGCGGTAATCACAATGTGGTCACATATTTGAATTAGGATCTAATTCTCACTATTAACTATGACTTTTGCCTCAGTAAACTCCTAATTCACTGCTTATTAAAACATTGATTAAAATTAAGACACAATTTAAACAAAACGAAATTCACTTTAAAAGAAAGCAATTGACTTTCTAGCGGATAATGAGTCAGATAATGAGTCGACTGACATCTCCCACTTTTCACACAGATTACATAAACACAGAATATTTGTTTTCGTTTTGAATTAATTTATTTAAAACCTGACATTTCAATATTTCTTTAGACATACGTCTCACGTCTGTGTGATACATTTTCACTAAGCTACAGGTCATTTTCTGAAGAGAATCAGATTAGACATCATTGAGAGAGAGGCTGAAGATCGCGCATCATGTGTGTTTTCCTCAATTTGCAAAAAGCACAACAATTTGTTTTTATTGTGACTGTACACAAAATAAATATAAACTTAACAGATTATAATGATGTATAACACTTGCCTGAACGATAAAAAATGACAGAGTTATTTGAGTCTCTTTGGCACTGATAAGAAAAAAAGAGAGCCGATCGCGCCGGCGCGACAGCCGACTCGAGAGGGTTAATAGTTAGTAAGGTAGTTGTTAAATTTAGGTATTGGGTAGATTATGGGATGTAAAATATAATCATGCAGAATAAGGCATTAATATATGCTTTATAAGAGCTAATAAACAGCCAATATCCTAGTAATGTGCATGATAATAAATAGTGAGAATTGGACACTAAACTAAAGTGTTACCCACAATTTTTATCAGAAAAGATCATTTCCTATGCCGATGCATTCCCAATAAATCATTCTATAATTCTTTTCAAATGCAACTATGTAAGGAATCTGCTGAATATTCCTATATATTTACATTTTTTAAATATTACTCAGAAAAACAAAACACTTTACTTGTGCATGTGCCAGCCGAGCAACTACCATTGAGATGAATGGGAATGCATATGTATTATAGACCTCCTTGATAAAAATCTGCTCTCAAACCTTGAAATTACTTGTATAAAAGCACGACCCCCTTTTTTTCTTAGATTCTTTAAATCATGCAAGAGTTTCAGCCATGTCTCTGAACTGTACTGCAGTCGTGGAGGCAGGAGAGACCTTTATGAAGGACAGAGCTGATAAATATGGATGAGGGGTTGAGTATCTAAAGCCCACCTGTATTGTTAACCTCTTTGGAACATGAGGAACGACCATAAAATCACAGCAACAAATTAGCATAGCTGGGTCAGACATCGCTCGACCGCACTCTAAGCACGCGTGGCCCGCCGGACCTCTGCATTACACGAGTTGCAATAACACAGCCGTGTATAATTGGGCAGAGGATCAAAGCTAAGCCAGCACCCGACATCACACGCTGCCTTGATTCATATGTCATGACCATGATGATGCCAGTGAGAGAAACGTGTGCCTGCGGACATGTTCAGTGCTGGGATAATATGTTTTCGGGGGAACGGGACTCTACTGGGTGGGCTGTCTGTAAAGGTTTGATTTTGAGACCATACGTCCTCTCTTTTCCCGGCAGGTATTTCTAAATAACTTTCTAGTGCTTCAACCCTTCACTAGAGCCTGCCTTCCTGAACAGCACAATGTTATATATAATCTGTACGGTGTATTAGTCCAAGGCCTGGTTTCACAAACAAGGCTGAGATTAAGCCAGGATTAGGTCGTTTTTATAAACATTACTGGTGTGCGTCTTGAGGCAAATCAATGGCACTAACATGCTTTAAAGTCCCACTGAAGTGCCTTGAAACACGCAGCATTATTCAATATGATGACGTAATTTCCACTAAAACAGGGCGGGACAAATTGAACAGCCCCTCCCCTTTTTAAAATAGCCAATAGAGTTTAGTTTATAATCACAGCTCGTCCAGAGCTGTTGAGCTTGGTAAAGCCGCAGTTTCCTCGTAATCTTTAACAGTGTCTTCCCCTAATCTCCTCCATGTCGCTTTAAAATACTAGCCTGATCTTACCAGACTCTCGTACATTTCATTTGTGCCGAGTCTGGCCACTCTCCATTGACAAGCGTTAACTTCCTTGAAGGCGGGTACTCTGTTGAAGTTTTAAACTATTGGATCTGCTATAACCAATCGCTAACGTTTGGTCGTGACGTAAGTCATCTAAAACTAGCGCACGACATCAACGTCATCGCTCTCAGCCACTTCCTCTGTTCGCTGATTGGACCGGTTAAAATTTGACCGGAGAAACCCAGAGAATATACCGCAGTCCCAGACAAAGAACTAAATAAAAATTGAGCGGAAGTACGTAGACGGGCGGAGCCAGGCTATTAAAATACAGCATTCTGTGCAGAATTCAAACGATTCGTTTTCTGGTCTGCAGCGACTCGATCACATGATCCGCTCCGATCACATTTAAATAACGAAAATAAGACATTTTCCTTGGCAACTATAGCTGAAGTAAAACAAATTTAAGTGATTTAAAGGACTAGTTCACTTTTAGATAAACTTTTGCTGATAATTTACTCACCCCCATGTCATCATCCAAGATGTCCATGTCTTTCTTTCTTCAGTCGAAAAGAAATTACGTTTTTGATGAAAACAGTCCAGGATTTTTCTCCATATAATGGGCTCCAAACGGTTCAAGGTCCAAATGACAGTTTCAGTGCAGCTTCAAACGATACCAGACGATGAATAAGGGTCTTGTCTAGCCAAACGATCAGTTTCTGTGAGAAACCCAGCAGTATTTATGCTATTATTTTACCTCTTATCAGACGAACGTGATCATGTCTGAGCTCCGCCATAACTTCTGCTAAGTGAAGTCAAAATACGAGCCTGGTTATAGATATATCGATCGTAGATGCCTCATTCTACTGATCCGTGCAAGCGCTAATGAGGCATCTACGTATACATCTATGACCATGCTCGTATTTTGACCTCACTTAGCAGAAGTTATGGTGGAGCTCAGAGATGATCACGTTCGTCTGATAAGAGGTAAAATAATAGCATAAATACTGCTCGGTTTCTCGCAGAAACTGATCTTTTGGCTAGATAAGACCCTTATTCATCGTCTGGTATCGTTTGAAGCTGCACTGAAACTGTCATTTGGACCTTGAACCGTTTGGAGCCCATTGAAGTCCATTATATGGAGAAAAACCCTTTGATGAATATTTTCATCAAAAACCTTAATTTCTTTTCAACTGCAGAAAGAAAGACATGGACATCTTGGATGGCATGGGGGTGTAAATTATCAGCAAAAGATTATTTAAAAGTGAACTAATCCTTTAAATGATTTCAGGATTAGTTAACTACTGCTTTTTGCTTGGCAGCCACCGAAGTATCTGCGTAAAAAAGACCATGGACTGTAAACAAATATGGATGTAGTGTCCGTGACGTCACCCATAGGATTCTGATGAGCAGTTTTGAAGCGTAAAGTCGGGTCGAGCTGGCCGTTGCCATCTTAGCAGCGCGTCACTCCCGGATAACTGAAAATGGGCAAAGAGGCGGGACGTGGGCGGAGCTGAGGTGACGTGATGACTAACAGACAGCAGATAAACGGCAATCCACCTGTCACTCAAAATGGCCACGCCCTTAATTATGCAGGACTTTAAGGCTTTATATAATGTAAATGAATGAGATTCACCCCCCTCACAGTCGTCATGAAGGGCAAAATTAGCCGTATAGACCAAAACCACAATCTGTTCCAGACTGTAAACATGTGTTCTTCTGCTGTAAAGTTGGGCATTTTAACATGAGCTCAATGAGATTCTGCTCCTTCTGGAGTCTGTCTCTAGTGGCCAGTCGATGAATTGCAGTTTAAGTCACTTCCGTATTGGCTTCAAGAGAAACTGGGGGAGGTTGTCGCTTGGTTGAGACAGATCATGTAAATTTGACGCTCTTTCTGCAGGCAATTTTGCTTGGATGGAGGAGGTAGACTTGTTCATCTCCTCATAAATTCATAAGGTGAAGCCCACTACTGACTGCTTTTACAGCAGATGACTGACAATTAATGTATATCCTATGAAACACAGATCCCATGTTTCGCCGCCTGTTTTGTTTGGTGGGTTAGTGAATAACCATGAGGATCTTTCCTATTGCAAAGGCCCTAAGCATCTGCCTACACTGGCCGTATTGAGCATCTCTTCTCGCAAACATTATTCCAGAAAAAAAACCCGGTTTAAACTCCTTAACGGCTGCTTAACACCGCAGGCGCCAGCGCAGAAGCATATCTTCAGTTTCCCACGTGAACAATCTCATTTGTTAAAATGGCCTGTGAAACAATCACCAACAACACATCAACATCAGCCAACACAGCATGTGTTCATGTGAGATTAGAGATAAATGCGGATAATACGGGCATTAATATGATAACTGGATGTTCAATAGTAAAACTGTGAGATATTATGAGCTCAAATCAAATGAAATATTGGCTGAACCCGAAGTCATGATGGATTGAGCCGGGTTATAGAGTCAGTGAAACTATCTCTGCGAAGCGCAGCTCCTTTACAGGCATGAAATAGCCACTGAGGCAAATCCACACGGCTGGAATTGATGTTTGTGTGCAGAGATGCTCAATACTACAGCAGTGCCTAGATCAACGAGAGAAAGAGACGGAGCCAAATTAAAACACACGGATCCTCTTCATATCCTGTTCTTCAGTTACAGTAATAATGTATATATTTCTCTTTTAAATCAATATAAGGTCACACTTTAGATTAGGGCCCATATCTCACGATTAACTAGGACTTATGCCTCAGTAAACTCCTAATTACTGCTTATCAATAGTTAGTAAGCTCGTTGTTAAATTTAGGTATTAGGAATATGAGGAACAATATGTACTTATAATTAATATGTGCTAATAAATAGCCAATATCCTAGTGATATGCATGCTAATAAGCAACTAGTTAATAATGAGAATTGGACCCTAAACTAAAGTGTTACCCAACACAAATTTATACTAATATGATCCAGTATATAAATACTTTATAACATTGATTTTTCACATAACACAATAAATAAATATGAAAACTGGGAGAAATATGCTGAATTTATTTTTGATTTTGCTGTGAAGAGACCATGTTTCATGAGTTTCAATAGATAATGTTTGAATTGCCATTATTTTATCGTTGCCCCACACATTTATTTATTTAATTTGTGCTAGGATTGCATGTTAAACATCCAGATATTAGCACTAAGTCAGATTTTTATGTCATCATTAGTATGTCATAAATATCTCTGTTATTATTAGACAAATGATCATTTTCCGTATCTCCGGACCAGTAGGTGGCGCTGCACTGAAATGCCATGCTTGTGATGATATCTACCAAGTTTGGGCAGAATACGATAAAGCGTCTTATGTCTATTTTTGCAAGTCCTACTCATTTGCACGTTATTTGAAAACAGTTTGAAGAATAGACTTGAATCCCATA
>CM042242.1:69192534-69222534 GCA_023566225.1 Romanogobio albipinnatus | reverse complement strand
GTTCAAAGTTGTCTAGTCTTTAATAATGTTCTCAGAACATTCTGGCAAGGTTCTCTCAATGTTATGAACAAACGTTCTTCCAGTAACGTTAATAGAACGTTCGTTCAAAGTAATCTGGTCTTTGATAATGTTCTCCGAACGTTCTGGCAAGGTTCTCTCAACGTTATGAACAAACGTTCTTCCAGTAACGTTAATAGAACATTCATTCAAAGTAATCAGGTCTTTAATAATGTTCTCAGAATGTTCTGGCAAGGTTCTCTAAACGTTATGAACTTCCAGTAACGTTAATAGAACCTTCGTTCAAAGTTATCTGGTCTTTAATAATATTCTCAGAACGTTCTGAAAAGGTTCTCTCAACGTTATGAACAACCGGTCTTTGATAATGTTCTCACAATGTTCTGGCAAGGTTCTCTCAACGTTAGTTCTGAACAAGCGTTCTTCCAGTAACGTTAATAGAACGTTCGTTCAAAGTTATCTGGTCTTTGATAATGTTCTCAGAATGTTCTGGCAAGGTTCTCTCAACGTTATGAACAAACGTTCTTCCAGTAACGTTAATAGAACATTCATTCAAAGTTATCTGTTCTTTGATAATGTTCTCAGAACGTTCTGGCAAGGTTTTCTAAACGTTATGAACTTCCAGTAACGCTAATAGATACTTCGTTCAATGTTGTCTAGTCTTTAATAATATTCTCAGAACGTTCTGAAAAGGTTCTCTCAACGTTATGAACAACCGGTCTTTGATAATGTTCTCACAATGTTCTGGCAAGGTTCTCTCAACGTTAGTTCTGAACAACCGTTCTTCCAGTAACGTTAATAGAACGTTCGTTCAAAGTTATCTGGTCTTTGATAATGTTCTCACAATGTTCTGGCAAGGTTCTCTCAACGTTAGTTCTGAACAACCGTTCTTCCAGTAACGTTAATAGAACCTTCGTTCAAAGTTATCTGGTCTTTGATAATGTTCTCAGAACGTTCTGGCAAGGTTTTCTCAGCGTTATGAACAAACGTTCTTCCAGTAACGTTAATAGAACATTCATTCAAAGTTATCTGTTCTTTGATAATGTTCTCAGAACGTTCTGGCAAGGTTCTCTCAACGTTATGAACAAACGTTCTTCCAGTAACGTTAATAGAACATTCATTCAAAGTAATCAGGTCTTTAATAATGTTCTCAGAATGTTCTGGCAAGGTTCTCTAAACGTTATGAACTTCCAGTAACGTTAATAGAACCTTCGTTCAAAGTTATCTGGTCTTTGATAATGTTCTCAGAATGTTCTGGCAAGGTTCTCTCAATGTTTTCATACAATGTGATTGTGAATTGCATGTATGGTTAAGAAGCATAAGCAGATCCATCAAAAAATATGAATGACATTGTACATATTCATATGAATTAGACACCAGTTGACCAAAAAGTAAAATAGTTACAATTTGTCATTGAGATTCTGTTGAAATTGCTCAGGTTTCATTAAAAATATCTTCTGAGGTCAATGAAGGTGAATAAATATTGACAGAATTGTAATTTTAGGCTGGACTGTCCTTTTAAGCGGCAGATACACTAGCATTTTGATTCAGTAGACTTCCATTCATATGTATAGAAATGCAGGAAAATGGAAACAAGCTCACGTGAAGTTTTTACACATAGCGCTGAATTCGGGTGAAGAAGTTCACACAATGAGAAGATGCGCGACCAATAGGGATCTAGATGTCACAGACTGACCTGTTGGATGTATTATATGTTGAATTATGTTTGTTTTTTTGTCATATGTCTATTTCAGTGTCAAAAGAAAATCTGCATGATCATAGTCTAGTGTGACCTTGGCTTTAACAGGATCAATCCCAAATGTTTTTAAGGATTTGATTTGATTTTAGTGATGTTTTTTTAAAGGAAGCCTCACTATTAGTACTAGGTTTAGAGTCTTAACCATGAGTATTACACTTATAAAAAATAAAGTGTGCAACTCCCCGGCTGTAAATGAAAGAGTCGGACGGGAGAGCAGAGAAAGCATCACCCCTCTACATTATACAAGATTCCCGGGAAACGATGCCCAGAAGAAATCTATCAAAAGGCTGACTTGTCAGAATCGGATTCATCCAGGCGGGAGAAGAGAGACCAAAATGAGACTCTGGTTTTGTTTTTCTGTCGATGTCGCGATAAATGTAAGAATCAGTGGTTTCAATTTTCAGAGGGAAAAAGAAGATGAAGAGAAAAGGCTGTAAAAGTAAGAAGAACAAAGGCGGGATGCTGACACAGTGTGCACTGAGTTTTCTTTTTTTCCTCGGGGGTTTAGCGGGAAGCTTTACAGAATCCACTGCTATGGGCCGCTGTCCCGAAGTGGCCTTTCATTTCATTAATATTGTGTCATGGTTAGGGTTAATATTATATTATCTTCAAGTACAGTACATATACTTTTAAGATAAAGGGCAGAGAAAACGTATACACATCCATACAACTCACATACATCTGAAGCGATGCGATCACTTTGTATGATGAACAAATAGAAATTTAAGTGGTCATTCAATCTCAAATCAATCCAAACCCTTAATAAACTCATGCATGTGTAACCCCTCCTGTTCCAAGCGGGACTCGAACCAACAAATCGACGCTCTAACAAGGAGGATAAAGGCTGCAACCCCTAGTGTCAGTCGCTAGAGCGTCTCTTGAGATCAGGAGTGAGGTTTACTCGCACAGCTTCTACTAGCTGGCCTCCGTTACGCTCACCCCCCAAACCTCACTCCCATCCGGGTCACGGCACCAATGTAACCCCTCCTGTTCGACCCACCCGCTCCAAGCGGGACTCGAACCCGGGTCCGCCAGCATGAGAGTCGGACGCTCTAACAAGGAGGCTAAAGGCTGCAACCCCTAGCGTCAGTCACTAGAGCGTCTCTTGAGATCAGAGGAGTGAGGTTTACTCGCACAGCTTCTACTAGCTGGCCTCCGTTACACAAAGCTCAAATCAAATATAATGTCAATAACAATCAAACCTCATTGGTTCTTGCACGTCATGTGAAAAAAAATGGGAGGTAAAACAGCAAGTAAGTATAAGTATCTAAATATTTAAAAAAGTATGATTTATTGTTATTATTTAATAAAATTTGAGTAAAAAAAAAAAAAAACATTGATTGACCCAATCGAGTTATATTTAATGAAAATTAAGTGTTTGAGCTTGACAAAAGAAACCCGCTAAAGCAGGGGTCTCAATCTCACTTTACCTGGGGGCCGCTGGAGGCTGACTCTGGGTCAGGCTGGGCCGCATCAAGTCTTCCACATAAAAAGCAGCACAACAGATCCAATCTTCTCAATCTTTATTAACAGTTCTTCAACATGAATGTTTCTTCTGAACATGAACTGTTCCTCTGAATTTGAACTAAATATAGCCTATAGAAATTAAATCATGTAATATGAAATAATGAATGATTTTAATTTTATTTTAAATAATAGACTAATTCACAGCAAGGCCGTAACAGGTCACACAGAACAGAGCGAAATTCTAGGTCTAATTCAAGTTGGGAAATAATCTTTTTGGGACTATTTGTAAACAATATTTGCATTAATTTGCGTCAAATATATTATTAGTCCCGATATTCTTTGCATGAGTGAGTAAATAAATACATAGATCCATAATGAACTTTTGAATTCTCCTGTGGTCTGGTGGTAGAGTTTTTGTCAACCGTGTCAAAGGTTCCGGGTTCAAATCCGCTCTCGTGTAGTTTTTCTTCAATAAAATCAAAGATGTTCATCAATGATTGTATAATAAGACCATGGACACGTTTGCATTTTGTTTTGTGATTTCACCGGAAAGAATAGAGTCTCTCTCAGCAATTAAGCGATAGATTGACGTGCTCGTCTGTATGTGAAGACTGTGCACGAGCCAAAAGAGAACATAAACCACGCCTACTTTGATTTGATTGGCCATCTCAATCATTCTGACATTGACGAGCGCCGTTAGACCACATTCGCTTCAACTGTCTGATCAGCTTCGTTCGTCTGTTCCTGTCAATCACGCGGTGTCAACCAATTATACTTCACGAGGGAGGGGCGAGCTAACTCTCTCTCTCTCACACACACACACACACAAAGGAGGCAGCAAGCGCGGCAAGCGCTACACACGCAACGATTCAGCAAAAAGGTGCTTTACTGCATTAACACTAAACTTTGATTTCAAGAAGGGGGTCACAAAATATCATCCTGCGGGCCGCGAGTTTGAGACCCCTGCGCTAAACCTTTTAAAGGGGTGGTAAAACACATTCTTTCGAAGGCTTGATTGTGTTTGTGGGGGGCACTGTAGCATGTGTTCATGCTTCATTTTTAAAAAAATTCTAAACATTTTTTTTATATATATTTGACCTTTATTCTACACTGCTCTGTCCCTCCTTGTGAGAACGGTCTGATGGTTTCCGGGTTGTATGAAGCCAGTCCCTCAAAAATACGCAATGGGCTCTGATTGGTTAGCTGGCCCAGTGTGTTGTGATTCGCTAACCGCCTAGTGCACGTTTGTCGGAAACGTCCCGCCCTTTACCGGTAGCCTCAGGCTACTAGCGTCAATAAAACCATACCAATTTGAGCCCGAATCAGACCCAGACAATTTTAGTGAAGATGATCGAGCAGAACCTGTTCAGTCCTCAAGAGTAAAGACTGCGGATCTATAGTGATCGCTACTGAATGGCACTGTTACTATTGTATTTTAGAACGATTATAGCCAAATATCTGTCGCAAGAACGAACACTAAACATTGGCTTTACTATAGTATCCGAATCAAACACAGAACCACGTTTAGCATGCCTGTAGATAAACAACACATAAAAGCTCTAATCAAAGAATCATTTACACTAATGCCAAGTTCGCTGTTGAGATTTTAAAAAGTTTGTAACGTGAGGTGTTTGTCGGATAACGTTAATATGAATGAGCATTTAACAAACTGGTTTGCAGAGCCAAATGAGCGTTGTCATCTGTTTACTTCCTTGCTACAACGTACACTTAACAATACGAACTATTACAGGAAAACACATCGACGAAAAATAAATCATACTTACAGGTTGTGGCCCGTAAACAGCTTCTGTTTTTAATCCATCTTTCAGGACAAGCCGTTGTGAGAATCCTGCATTGAACTCGCGAAGATTGTGGAAGCTTTCCTCCGTGAATGTACCCGTCTCACACTGGCAGTGTGTGTCTCGCGCAGCTGAACCGCGGCTCGTGTTTTGCAAATACAGACGAATATTGTCCATTCTGTCACATTTTCCGGTCTTCTCCTCCGACCTGTCTGTCTCGTGCTTTGATTTATGATGGGCAGCATATATCTGCTGCAAATGCCACCTGTTCCCCTCTGTCTCATACACACATGCATATAACATGTTGTATGTTAAACGCACTGCAACACACCCCCGTCCCTAGGAAGGCTGAACAAAGTGGACCTGCACTCCGGATGAAAATAACAGCGTTTCGGCAACAACACTCCAGCCTAATAACTAGCCTACCACAACAACTCTTCCCCGTGGCGATACAAAATGGCCTCGCCCCCTTATTTAATGTTCTTGGAGGAGGGGTTTATGTAAATATTGGGGCTGGTGATGTCAGAGACTCTGGAGGAATGTCTGTAGTCCGTAGCGGCCGTTTGCTGTAGTCCTTAGAAATGTATTTCTTTAAAAGCAAATATCTCCCTTTGCTTTAAACTTTGAACGTTGTAACTTTGCAGATGTTTCTTATGCTCAAACAGCAACATTACACACTAGCTAAAGTTAGAAAAATGAAATCGTGGTTTACCACCCCTTTAAATACAACACAAGCAGCACAGACAAGACTATTCATGCATTACAACCCTGGACAGACACACTGTAGCCAAGCTGAGAATTCATTGTGAATCTATTGAAGACTGTGTCATCAGCAATATTTACAGTATGAAGCATTGCGAGCGGATGATATTAGGTGTGCGCTCTCACAGTGAGTCACGCGCCTGCATCTCTGAGATGACGCTTCAGAGAATGTGATTGTGAGAATTGAGTCAGAGATGAAAGACACTATCATTGAGAAACGCTGCAGCGTAAAACAAAGCATCAGATTCAGCCAGCATCTGGAGATGTACAGTGAGAGAAATGAGGAAGTGCTTTATGGGTGAGAAAATGAAAGCTGACCTTCAGAGTAAAGCATGTCTGAGGTGCTGAAAAATAACCCTCCTCCTTCTACACACCGTACCACTAATCCAGCCACTCCAGGCAATCTATCAGGAGAATCTGAACGCTCAGAGGAACGCAAACAAGCCGTATAACATTCTAAAGTAACGTTCCCATAATAGGCACCCAGTGTTTGAGTAGTTTTTGTGTTACACAGATCCTGGGTCAGACGTAACAACCCAGTGTTTGGGTAGTTTTTGTGTTACACAGATCCTGGGTCAGACGTAACAACCCAGTGTTTGAGTAGTTTTTGTGTTACGCAGATCCTGGGTCAGACGTGACAACCCAGTGTTTGAGTAGTTTTTGTGTTACGCAGATCCTGGGTCAGATGTAACAACCCAGTGTTTGAGTAGTTTTTGTGTTACGCAGATCCTGGGTCAGACGTGACAACCCAGTGTTTGGGTAGTTTTTGTGTTACTCAGATCCTGGGTCAGACGTAACAACCCAGTGTTTGAGTAGTTTTTGTGTTACTCAGATCCTGGGTCAGACGTAACAACCCAGTGTTTGAGTAGTTTTTGTGTTACTCAGATCCTGGGTCAGACGTAACAACCCAGTGTTTGAGTAGTTTTTGTGTTACTCAGATCCTGGGTCAGACGTAACAACCCAGTGTTTGAGTAGTTTTTGTGTTACGCAGATCCTGGGTCAGACGTGACAACCCAGTGTTTGGGTAGTTTTTGTGTTACTCAGATCCTGGGTCAGACGCAACAACCCAGTGTTTGAGTAGTTTTTGTGTTACGCAGATCCTGGGTCAGACGTGACAACCCAGTGTTTGGGTAGTTTTTGTGTTACTCAGATCCTGGGTCAGACGTAACAACCCAGTGTTTGAGTAGTTTTTGTGTTACGCAGATCCTGGGTCAGACGTGACAACCCAGTGTTTGGGTAGTTTTTGTGTTACTCAGATCCTGGGTCAGACGCAACAACCCAGTGTTTGGGTAGTTTTTGTGTTACTCAGATCCTGGGTCAGACGCAACAACCCAGTGTTTGAGTAGTTTTTGTGTTACACAGATCCTGGGTCAGACGTAACAACCCAGTGTTTGAGTAGTTTTTGTGTTACGCAGATCCTGGGTCAGACGTGACAACCCAGTGTTTGGGTAGTTTTTGTGTTACTCAGATCCTGGGTCAGACGCAACAACCCAGTGTTTGAGTAGTTTTTGTGTTACGCAGATCCTGGGTCAGACGTGACAACCCAGTGTTTGGGTAGTTTTTGTGTTACTCAGATCCTGGGTCAGACGCAACAACCCAGTGTTTGGGTAGTTTTTGTGTTACTCAGATCCTGGGTCAGACGCAACAACCCAGTGTTTGGGTAGTTTTTGTGTTACTCAGATCCTGGGTCAGACGTAACAACCCAGTGTTTGAGTAGTTTTTGTGTTACTCAGATCCTGGGTCAGACGTAACAACCCAGTGTTTGAGTAGTTTTTGTGTTACGCAGATCCTGGGTCAGACGTGACAACCCAGTGTTTGGGTAGTTTTTGTGTTACTCAGATCCTGGGTCAGACGCAACAACCCAGTGTTTGGGTAGTTTTTGTGTTACTCAGATCCTGGGTCAGACGCAACAACCCAGTGTTTGAGTAGTTTTTGTTTTACTCAGATCCTGGGTCAGACGTAACAACCCAGTGTTTGAGTAGTTTTTGTGTTACGCAGATCCTGGGTCAGACGTGACAACCCAGTGTTTGAGTAGTTTTTGTGTTACGCAGATCCTGGGTCAGACGTGACAACCCAGTGTTTGAGTAGTTTTTGTGTTACGCAGATCCTGGGTCAGATGTAACAACCCAGTGTTTGAGTAGTTTTTGTGTTACGCAGATCCTGGGTCAGACGTGACAACCCAGTGTTTGGGTAGTTTTTGTGTTACTCAGATCCTGGGTCAGACGCAACAACCCAGTGTTTGGGTAGTTTTTGTGTTACTCAGATCCTGGGTCAGACGCAACAACCCAGTGTTTGAGTAGTTTTTGTGTTACTCAGATCCTGGGTCAGACGTAACAACCCAGTGTTTGAGTAGTTTTTGTGTTACTCAGATCCTGGGTCAGACGTAACAACCCAGTGTTTGAGTAGTTTTTGTGTTACTCAGATCCTGGGTCAGACGTAACAACCCAGTGTTTGAGTAGTTTTTGTGTTACGCAGATCCTGGGTCAGACGTGACAACCCAGTGTTTGGGTAGTTTTTGTGTTACTCAGATCCTGGGTCAGACGCAACAACCCAGTGTTTGAGTAGTTTTTGTGTTACGCAGATCCTGGGTCAGACGTGAAAACCCAGTGTTTGGGTAGTTTTTGTGTTACTCAGATCCTGGGTCAGACGTAACAACCCAGTGTTTGAGTAGTTTTTGTGTTACGCAGATCCTGGGTCAGACGTGACAACCCAGTGTTTGGGTAGTTTTTGTGTTACTCAGATCCTGGGTCAGACGCAACAACCCAGTGTTTGGGTAGTTTTTGTGTTACTCAGATCCTGGGTCAGACGCAACAACCCAGTGTTTGAGTAGTTTTTGTGTTACACAGATCCTGGGTCAGACGTAACAACCCAGTGTTTGAGTAGTTTTTGTGTTACGCAGATCCTGGGTCAGACGTGACAACCCAGTGTTTGGGTAGTTTTTGTGTTACTCAGATCCTGGGTCAGACGCAACAACCCAGTGTTTGAGTAGTTTTTGTGTTACGCAGATCCTGGGTCAGACGTGACAACCCAGTGTTTGGGTAGTTTTTGTGTTACTCAGATCCTGGGTCAGACGCAACAACCCAGTGTTTGGGTAGTTTTTGTGTTACTCAGATCCTGGGTCAGACGCAACAACCCAGTGTTTGAGTAGTTTTTGTGTTACTCAGATCCTGGGTCAGACGTAACAACCCAGTGTTTGAGTAGTTTTTGTGTTACTCAGATCCTGGGTCAGACGTAACAACCCAGTGTTTGAGTAGTTTTTGTGTTACGCAGATCCTGGGTCAGACGTGACAACCCAGTGTTTGGGTAGTTTTTGTGTTACTCAGATCCTGGGTCAGACGCGACAACCCAGTGTTTGGGTAGTTTTTGTGTTACTCAGATCCTGGGTCAGACGCAACAACCCAGTGTTTGAGTAGTTTTTGTTTTACTCAGATCCTGGGTCAGACGTAACAACCCAGTGTTTGAGTAGTTTTTGTGTTACTCAGATCCTGGGTCAGACGTAACAACCCAGTGTTTGGGTAGTTTTTGTGTTACGCAGATCCTGGGTCAGACGTAACAACCCAGTGTTTGGGTAGTTTTTGTGTTACTCAGATCCTGGGTCAGACGTAACAACCCAGTGTTTGAGTAGTTTTTGTGTTACGCAGATCCTGGGTCAGATGTAACAACCCAGTGTTTGGGTAGTTTTTGTGTTACTCAGATCCTGGGTCAGACGTAACAACCCAGTGTTTGAGTAGTTTTTGTGTTACGCAGATCCTGGGTCAGACGTGACAACCCAGTGTTTGGGTAGTTTTTGTGTTACTCAGATCCTGGGTCAGACGCGACAACCCAGTGTTTGGGTAGTTTTTGTGTTACTCAGATCCTGGGTCAGACGCAACAACCCAGTGTTTGAGTAGTTTTTGTGTTACTCAGATCCTGGGTCAGACGTAACAACCCAGTGTTTGAGTAGTTTTTGTGTTACTCAGATCCTGGGTCAGACGTAACAACCCAGTGTTTGGGTAGTTTTTGTGTTACGCAGATCCTGGGTCAGATGTAACAACCCAGTGTTTGGGTAGTTTTTGTGTTACTCAGATCCTGGGTCAGACGTAACAACCCAGTGTTTGAGTAGTTTTTGTGTTACGCAGATCCTGGGTCAGATGTAACAACCCAGTGTTTGGGTAGTTTTTGTGTTACTCAGATCCTGGGTCAGACGTAACAACCCAGTGTTTGAGTAGTTTTTGTGTTACGCAGATCCTGGGTCAGACGTAACAACCCAGTGTTTGGGTAGTTTTTGTGTTACTCAGATCCTGGGTCAGACGCAACAACCCAGTGTTTGAGTAGTTTTTGTGTTACGCAGATCCTGGGTCAGACGTAACAACCCAGTGTTTGAGTAGTTTTTGTGTTACGCAGATCCTGGGTCAGACGTGACAACCCAGTGTTTGAGTAGTTTTTGTGTTACTCAGATCCTGGGTCAGACGTAACAACCCAGTGTTTGAGTAGTTTTTGTGTTACGCAGATCCTGGGTCAGACGTAACAACCCAGTGTTTGGGTAGTTTTTGTGTTACTCAGATCCTGGGTCAGACGCAACAACCCAGTGTTTGGGTAGTTTTTGTGTTACTCAGATCCTGGGTCAGACGCAACAACCCAGTGTTTGGGTAGTTTTTGTGTTACGCAGATCCTGGGTCAGACGCAACAACCCAGTGTTTGAGTAGTTTTTGTGTTACGCAGATCCTGGGTCAGACGTGACAACCCAGTGTTTGGGTAGTTTTTGTGTTACGCAGATCCTGGGTCAGACGTGACAACCCAGTGTTTGAGTAGTTTTTGTGTTACTCAGATCCTGGGTCAGACGTGACAACCCAGTGTTTGAGTAGTTTTTGTGTTACTCAGATCCTGGGTCAGACGTAACAACCCAGTGTTTGGGTAGTTTTTGTGTTACGCAGATCCTGGGTCAGACGTAACAACCCAGTGTTTGGGTAGTTTTTGTGTTACGCAGATCCTGGGTCAGACGTAACAACCCAGTGTGTGGGTAGTTTTTGTGTTACGCAGATCCTGGGTCAGACGTAACAACCCAGTGTTTGGGTAGTTTTTGTGTTACGCAGATCCTGGGTCAGACGTAACAACCCAGTGTTTGGGTAGTTTTTGTGTTACGCAGATCCTGGATCAGACGTGACAACCCAGTGTTTGGGTAGTTTTTGTGTTACGCAGATCCTGGGTCAGACGTAACAACCCAGTGTTTGGGTAGTTTTTGCGTTACTAAGATCCTGGGTCAGACGTAACAACCCAGTGTTTGGGTAGTTTTTGCGTTACTAAGATCCTGGGTCAGACGTAACAACCCAGTGTTTGGGTAGTTTTTGTGTTACTCAGATCCTGGGTCAGACGCAACAACCCAGTGTTTGAGTAGTTTTTGCGTTACTCAGATCCTGGGTCAGACGTAACAACCCAGTGTTTGAGTAGTTTTTGCGTTACTCAGATCCTGGGTCAGACGTAACAACCCAGTGTTTGGGTAGTTTTTGCGTTACTCAGATCCTGGGTCAGACGTAACAACCCAGTGTTTGAGTAGTTTTTGTGTTACTCAGATCCTGGGTCAGACGTAACAACCCAGTGTTTGGGTAGTTTTTGTGTTACTCAGATCCTGGGTCAGACGTAACAACCCAGTGTTTGGGTAGTTTTTGTGTTACTCAGATCCTGGGTCAGACGTAACAACCCAGTGTTTGAGTAGTTTTTGTGTTACTCAGATCCTGGTTCGACGTAACAACCCAGTGTTTGGGTAGTTTTTGTGTTACTCAGATCCTGGGTCAGACGTAACAACCCAGTGTTTGGGTAGTTTTTGTGTTACTCAGATCCTGGGTCAGACGTAACAACCCAGTGTTTGAGTAGTTTTTGTGTTACTCAGATCCTGGGTCAGACGTAACAACCCAGTGTTTGAGTAGTTTTTGTGTTACTCAGATCCTGGGTCAGACGTAACAACCCAGTGTTTGGGTAGTTTTTGTGTTACTCAGATCCTGGGTCAGACGTAACAACCCAGTGTTTGGGTAGTTTTTGTGTTACTCAGATCCTGGTTCAGACGTGACAACCCAGTGTTTGAGTAGTTTTTGTGTTACTCAGATCCTGGTTCAGACGTGACAACCCAGTGTTTGAGTAGTTTTTGTGTTACTCAGATCCTGGGTCAGACGTAACAACCCAGTGTTTGGGTAGTTTTTGTGTTACTCAGATCCTGGGTCAGACGTAACAACCCAGTGTTTGGGTAGTTTTTGTGTTACTCAGATCCTGGGTCAGACGTAACAACCCAGTGTTTGGGTAGTTTTTGTGTTACTCAGATCCTGGGTCAGACGTAACAACCCAGTGTTTGAGTAGTTTTTGTGTTACTCAGATCCTGGTTCGACGTAACAACCCAGTGTTTGGGTAGTTTTTGTGTTACTCAGATCCTGGGTCAGACGTAACAACCCAGTGTTTGGGTAGTTTTTGTGTTACTCAGATCCTGGGTCAGACGTAACAACCCAGTGTTTGAGTAGTTTTTGTGTTACTCAGATCCTGGGTCAGACGTAACAACCCAGTGTTTGAGTAGTTTTTGTGTTACTCAGATCCTGGGTCAGACGTAACAACCCAGTGTTTGGGTAGTTTTTGTGTTACTCAGATCCTGGGTCAGACGTAACAACCCAGTGTTTGGGTAGTTTTTGTGTTACTCAGATCCTGGTTCAGACGTGACAACCCAGTGTTTGAGTAGTTTTTGTGTTACTCAGATCCTGGTTCAGACGTGACAACCCAGTGTTTGAGTAGTTTTTGTGTTACTCAGATCCTGGGTCAGACGTAACAACCCAGTGTTTGAGTAGTTTTTGTGTTACTCAGATCCTGGGTCAGACGTAACAACCCAGTGTTTGGGTAGTTTTTGTGTTACTCAGATCCTGGGTCAGACGTAACAACCCAGTGTTTGAGTAGTTTTTGTGTTACTCAGATCCTGGGTCAGACGTAACAACCCAGTGTTTGGGTAGTTTTTGTGTTACTCAGATCCTGGGTCAGACGTAACAACCCAGTGTTTGAGTAGTTTTTGTGTTACTCAGATCCTGGGTCAGACGTAACAACCCAGTGTTTGGGTAGTTTTTGTGTTACTCAGATCCTGGGTCAGACGTAACAACCCAGTGTTTGGGTAGTTTTTGTGTTACTCAGATCCTGGGTCAGACGTAACAACCCAGTGTTTGAGTAGTTTTTGTGTTACTCAGATCCTGGGTCAGACGCAACAACCCAAGTAAACAAGTAAAACTGTGTATGTAATACAGACGGACGGAAATGTCATAAATCTCACATTTATGCTTATTTTTATTTTCTTTTTTTTGTTCCTAACATTATTTTGTATTTTCCAGACAAAAGAAAGTCCGCTTCCTTTAATTCCCCTTGACAAACTGAATTACCAAAAGTGATGGTAAAACAACTACATTAATGAAATATGTGATAAACATCCGTCTATTGTTCGTCACGTGCCTCATTATGATTCTCTCCTGTCCAAAGACGTGCTTTGACTAAAGACTTGATATTTCTGAAGAACGAGACGCTGCCTTTAAATGATCAAATGTCTGTTCGCCCATTGTGTTGGTATAAACCGTTTGCTCCGCACAGCACTTTCCATTTTAAGATCCATCAGAGTTGCTCTTTTATTTGAGAGCCAGTATATCCCCTGTCAAATAATTTTGGTTTTAATTCATCAAAGGTTTGTGTAAATCCGAAGGTTGCTGCCTACAGAAAGTTGATTAAATCCATTTATAAACCTCAAAGTCTTGAGGCGTTGTCTGAAGCGTCCACTGTTCACTGATTGTTTCACTCCTCGAAGTCGCTATAAAAGTGACAGAGAGAGTTATAAATGCAAATGCAGCAGAGCTGGTGTATTTTACCATGAATAATTGAGCGTGTTTGGGGGAGCTCCAATCAAACAGATGCACAATTTGTTGAGCACCCGTATTAAACACTACGGAAAGTTCACTGTTCCAAACTTTTACACTCATGCAATGCGGCAGATGTATGGTAATAGATGGAGTTTCTGCAGAGGCAAGCAGCAATGAGAAACGCATTATACTCACATTCACTTCTCATACATGAACCACACAAGAAACAAAGTGGACGGACTTCTAATGTATCGAGGTGTCGAGCCAGCATGGCCAAAAACAAGGCAGGACATTAAAAGAATATCACGATGGCATCGTATGTTCAGCTATGCATTTACAATGGAAGTCTATGGGGCAAGAGTATGAGATGGTAGACAAGCTTTTAATTGTTAAAGCAGCGATTGGGATGTTTTAACCCGGCGATTGGGTTGTTTTAACCCAGCGATTGAGTTGTTTTAACCCAGCAATTGGGTTGTTTTAAGCAAGCATTTAACCCATCCGCTGGGTTAAAACAACCCAATTGCTGCGTTAGTCCATTTTCAACCCAACTTGGTTTATTTTTAACCCAGCATTTTTTAGAGTGTATGGTTCGGTTCAGTGGAAGAAAAGCCCACACTCTAAAAAATGCTGGGTTAAATATAAACCAAGTTGGGTTAAAAATTGACTAACCCAGCGACTTGGGTTGAAGTCACTGGGTTGGAGACTTGGAAAAAGACTTGGAAAAATTGACTAACCCAGCGAATTGACTAACCCAGCGACTTGGGTTGCGACCAGACTTGGGTTGTTTTAACCTAGGGATTGGGTTGTTTTAACCCAGCAATTGGGTTGTTTTATCCCAGTGATTGGGTTGTTTAAGCAAACATTTAACCCAAACGCTGGGTTAAAACAACCCAATTGCTGGGTTAGTCCATTTTCAACCCAACTTGGTTTATTTTTAACCCAGCATTTTTTAGAGTGTAAGGTTCGGTTTCAGTGGAAGAAAAGCCTACACTCTAAAAAATGCTGGGTTAAAAATGGACTAACCCAGCAATTGGGTTGTTTTAACCCAGCAATTGGGTGGTTTTAACCTAGGGATTGATGTGTTTTAACCCAGTGATTGGGTTGTTTTAACCCAGCGATTGGGTTGTTTTAACCTAGGGATTGATGTGTTTTAACCCAGCGATTGGGTTGTTTTAAGCAAACATTTAACCCAACCGCTGGGTTAAAACAACTCAATTGCTGGGTTAGTCCATTTTCAACCCAACTTGGGTTATTTTTAACCCAGCATTTTTTAAGAGTGTAAGGTTCGGCAGAAACCAAACCCTGTCAAAAAGCCCAATATTCGTCCGAATCCGAACCCTGGATTGGGTTGTTTTAACCCAGCGATTGGGTTGTTTTAACCCAGCAATTGGGTTGTTTTAAGCAAGCAATTGGGTTGTTTTATCCCAGTGATTGGGTTGTTTAAGCAAACATTTAACCCAAACGCTGGGTTAAAACAACCCAATTGCTGGGTTAGTCCATTTTCAACCCAACTTGGTTTATTTTTAACCCAGCATTTTTTAGAGTGTAAGGTTCGGTTTCAGTGGAAGAAAAGCCTACACTCTAAAAAATGCTGGGTTAAAAATGGACTAACCCAGCAATTGGGTTGTTTTAACCCAGCAATTGGGTGGTTTTAACCTAGGGATTGATGTGTTTTAACCCAGTGATTGGGTTGTTTTAACCCAGCGATTGGGTTGTTTTAACCTAGGGATTGATGTGTTTTAACCCAGCGATTGGGTTGTTTTAAGCAAACATTTAACCCAACCGCTGGGTTAAAACAACTCAATTGCTGGGTTAGTCCATTTTCAACCCAACTTGGGTTATTTTTAACCCAGCATTTTTTAAGAGTGTAAGGTTCGGCAGAAACCAAACCCTGTCAAAAAGCCCAATATTCGTCCGAATCCGAACCCTGGATTGGGTTGTTTTAACCCAGCGATTGGGTTGTTTTAACCCAGCAATTGGGTTGTTTTAAGCAAGCATTTAACCCATCCGCTGGGTTAAAACAACCCAATTGCTGCGTTAGTCCATTTTCAACCCAACTTGGGTTATTTTGAACCCAGCATTTTTTAGAGTGTAAGGTTCGGTTCAGTGGAAGAAAAGCCCACACTCTAAAAAAGGCTGGGTTAAAAATGGACTAACCCAGCAATTGGGTTGTTTTAACCTAGGGATTGATGTGTTTTAACCCAGTGATTGGGATGTTTTAACCCAGAAATTGGGTGGTTTTAACCCAGCGATTGGGTTGTTTTAACCCAGAAATTGGGTGGTTTTAACCTAGGGATTGATGTGTTTTAACCCAGTGATTGGGTTGTTTTAAACCCAGTAATTGGGTTGTTTTAACCTAGGGATTGGGTTGTTTTAAGCAAACATTTAACCCAACCGCTGGGTTAGTCCATTTTCAACCCAACTTGGGTTATTTTTAACCCAGCATTTTTTAGAGTGTAAGGTTCGACAGAAATCAAACCCTGTCAAAAAGCCCAATATTCGGCCGAATCCGAACCCTGGATTCGGTGCATCCCTAATTATTTTACACTATTATAGAATTAAATCATATTTTATTTTTCAATTTGCATGTTAATTTTCTTAAGTTTTAGCCATTTTATGTCATTTTGTCCGTTATATTTATTGATTTATTTTATTACTATTTAATCAATCAATTAATTTATTTGTGTATTTAGTAACACCTTTCTTAAAGCCTTTATGTAAAAATGCATTATAAAGGTATTCATAATGTACATTATGATGCTTTATATCTTTTCATAAATAACTGCAAACAAAGTTAAATATTTGCAGATTCCTTGTTACATCTGAAATTGGTTGTTTGTCATGTGTTTTAATGCATTATACTTTCTGAAGGTGTAACAATTAATAGATTAGTATTATTATGATGTATTATAACTAGTTATAATTATTCATGAGATCATGCAATGCGTTATAAAGGCATAATTAATGCATTACAAATACTTTTACAAAGCACTATATATAAATGTTTTATACAAAGTTTTACCTTTATTTATTTCCGTTTGTTTTAGAAATTATTTATTTCAGTTAATTTCCAAAGTGTATATTTTTATTTCGATGAACATTTAAGTTAACAATTTTAGTTAATAATAACAAAACAGTGAGTATTTCACATAATAGACATGTCAATGTCTCATCAGGAAGTGTTTCATCAGGAAGTGCGTAGATGACGTTGTTCCGACCAAAACAATTCGGCTGTATCCTAACCAGAAGCCGTGGCTAAACGGGGATGTTCGCGCGGCACTCAATGCGCGAACCTTCACCTTTAACTCCGGTAATGCGGAGGAGCATAAACAAGCAAGTTATGCCCTCCGGAAAACCATCAGAGCAGCAAAACGGCAGTACAGGGACAAGATTGAAGGACAGTTCAACACCACCGACTCCAGAAGCATGTGGAGGGGAATTAACACCATCACGGACTATAAAGGGAACACAAACTCCACCGTGAACACCGCTGCCTCTCTCCCGGACGAGCTCAACACCTTCTATGCTCGCTTTGAGGGAACTAACACCGCCCTCGCGGAGAGAGAGCTCGCGGCTGAAGATACAGAGGTTGGTGCACTCTCCGTATCTTTAGCGGATGTAACCCGATCCTTCCGGCGGGTGAATGTCCGTAAAGCAGCGGGTCCAGACGGCATTCCCGGCCGTGTGATCAGAGCGTGCGCGCACCAACTGGCTGGAGTTTTCACGGACATTTTTAACCTGTCCCTCTCCCTATCTGTGGTCCCCACATGCTTCAAAACGTCCACCATTGTGCCTGTACCTAAGCAGTCAAAAACCACCTGCTTAAACGACTGGCGTCCTGTTGCTCTGACCCCCATCATCAGCAAATGCTTTGAGAGACTAGTCAGAAACCACATCTGCTCTGTTCTCCCCCCCTCACTGGACCCACTGCAGTTTGCATACCGCACAAACCGCTCCACTGACGATGCCATTTCATCCACTATACACACTGCTCTCTCCCACCTGGAAAAGAGGAACACGTATGTGAGAATGCTGTTTGTGGACTACAGCTCAGCATTCAACACCATTGTGCCCTCCATACTTGACATTAAACTCCGGGCTCTAGGCTTAAACAGCCTGTTATGCAGCTGGATCCTGGACTTCCTGTCAAACAGACGCCAGGTGGTCAGAATGGGCAGCAACATCTCCTCATCACTGACTCTCAACACTGGAGCCCCTCAGGGTTGTGTTCTCAGCCCACTCCTGTACTCCCTGTACACACATGACTGTGTGGCTACCCACAGCTCCAACACCATCATCAAGTTTGCTGACGATACGACGGTGGTAGGTCTTATCACCGACAATGATGAAACGGCCTACAGAGAGGAGGTGCACACTCTGACACGGTGGTGTCAGGAGCACAACCTCTCCCTCAACGTCAGCAAGACCAAGGAGCTGGTGGTCGACTTCAGGAGGAATGAGAGAGAACACCGCCCCATCACCATCGATGGAGCACCGGTGGAGAGAGTCAGCAGCTTCAAGTTCCTCGGTGTTCACATCACAGAGGAACTCTCATGGTCCGTCCACTCCGAGGCCGTTGTGAAGAAGGCTCATCAGCGCCTTTTCTTCCTGCGACGGCTGAGGAGGTTTGGAATGAACCGCCACATCCTCACACGTTTCTACACCTGCACCATCGAGAGCCTGCTGACTGGCTGCATCACCACCTGGTACGGCAACAGTACCGCCCGCAGCCGCAAGGCCCTGCAAAGGGTAGTGCGCACGGCCAGCTGCATCATCGGAGGTGAGCTTCCCTCCCTCCAGGACATTTACGCCAGGCGGTGTGTGAAGAGAGCTCAGAGGATCATCAGAGACTCTAGCCACCCGAACCATGGGCTGCTCTCACTGCTGCCATCAGGCAGACGGTACCGCAGCATTAGAACACGCACCAGCCGACTTCAGAACAGCTTCTTCCCACAAGCAATCAGACTACTGAACTCCTGATCCATCAGGATCATAACACACACTGGACAGAATATCACTCCGCACAACCCACTGTAGATACACACACATTATATACACATTTATGTATCATTTATTATTTATCATTTATCATATAGCACCTATTGTACATAATTGGATCTCTACTGTGAATAATAATGTATACTGTACATTGTATATTATTATTATTATTATAGCTTAATGTATACTGTTTAATGTATGTTTAGTGTATATTGTTTAAAGTATATGTATATTGTAAGTATGTGTATATTGGCTAAAGCTGTGAGAACTACGCTCACATTGTGTAAATTATTTATTGTTTATTGTAGAGTTTACTGTGCTGTGAGTAATTGTGGGCGCATCAGATGTGTAATCTGTTGTTGCTTAAATGTTGTACATGTCATGTCGTGACTGCTATGTTGCTCGGAACTGCACCAAGAATTTCACCTGCTGTTGCACTTGTGTATATAGCTGTGTGACAATAAAAGTGAATTGAATTGAATTGATTGAATACACACCAATTAGGCATAACATTATGATCTTCCTAACATTGTGTTGATCCCCCTTTTGCTGCCAAAACCCTGACCCGTCGAGGCATGGACTCCACTTGACCCCTGAAGGTGTGCTGTGGTATCTGGCACCAAGATGTTAGCAGCAGATCCTTTAAGTACTGTAAGTTATGAGGTGGGGCCTCCATGGCTATGCAGCCCCATACGCAACAAAAAAACATCAAACTGTTCATCTATCTGATCAGAAACCATCGTCTGTTTAATCGGCCCACACGGGCCAGCCTTCGCTCCCCACGTGCATCAATGAGCCTCGGCCGCCCATGACCCTGTGGCCGGTTCTCCACTGTTCCTTCCTTGGAGCACTTTTGATAGAGACTGACCACTGCAGACCGGGAACACCCCACAAGAGCTGCAGTTTTGGAGATGCTCTGACCCAGTCGTCTAGCCGTCACAATCTGGCTCTTGTCAAACTCGCTCAAATCCTTACGCTTGCCCATTTCTCCTGCTTCTAACACATCAACTCTGAGGACAAAATGTTCACTTGCTGCCTAATATATCCCGCCCACTAACAGAGATCATCAGTGTTATTCACTGTCAAGATCGGTGTGTATCGATATAAGCGTGATCAATTTTCACACAGTGGAGGAAACAGCACATTTACCTCATAACCACATTGTGCCTCATAAAAGACTGATTTGACACGCTCTTCATAATAACTGAAGTGTGTGTTATGATGTTTAGATGTCACTAAGCTGGCACTGTGATTCTCTAATAAGCATAAAAACACAAATATGGCATAAAAGTATCAATTTGTAATTAAATAAATCACCTTATCAATCAGTTTTTGTATTGAAAAATATATGAATTTATAATCAGTCAACCAAAAGTCTCATAGTACAGCTTAACACGGGCCTTTTTTTTTACTGGATTAAAACGGTAATCATTTTTAAAATACTGTAATTAATAATCATACTGTGTCTTCCAGGTTTTTCTAATTGCCCTTGCATTGAGGAGGGGAAACTAATTATCCACAAACCTCCTTCAATTAGTGTGACATTTTGAAAAGGTTAGACAAATCAATGGCAAACGTGCGCGTTGTAATTGTGGCATTTCCCGGTTGCTCTGATCGCTGCGGATGCTCTGTAACAGCGCTGGGACCGTTTGTGTGAAGCCACGGCGAGCTTCCTTTCCTGGGACTGAAATATTCCACAAGTTTAAACCCTGCAAAGCATGAAGGGCATTTCTCGTTTCAGAGCAATTTGTCAAAATCAACTGTGTGATTTATTCAGTGAAGATCCACACATGATGGCTGGACCGCGACATACAACACCGGTCAGAAGTTTAGGCTGAAATTCATTAAAGGTGACTGAAACACTTTATATCGTAAAAATATATATATATATATTTACAGAAGAATCTGTTTTCAACACTGATAATAATCATAAATGTTTCTCGAGCATCAAATCCTCATATGAGAATGATGAGTGAAGGGTCATGTGACACTGAAGACTGGAGGAATGATGATAAATGCAGCTTTGATCACAGGAATAAATGACACTTTACTATATATTCACATCGAGAACAGCTATTTTAAATACTGTTGTGATATACATGGACTTTAATTAGACTTGTGAAGTGTAGGTACAAATAAAATATATAAGCAGGTTCTTATTTTGGTGCATATGAATTAAATATCGCTCTTCCTGGAGCTCATTTAAATGGATTGTTGTTAACCAGATTTTTACTGTATTTAACTAAATTGATTTCAAATATAACTGACTGTCATTCTTCTGACACCTTTGTGTTGGGCCTTCAGATGAGCTCAAGAACAGTGTGTAGAGCTTCATGGAATGGGTTTCCATGGCCGAGCAGCTCATCCAAGCCTTACATCACCAAGTTCAATGCAAAGCGTGGGATGCAGTGGGGTAAAGCGCGCCGCCACTGGACTCTAGAGCAGTGGAGACGTGTTCTGTGGACGCTTCTCTGTCTGCCAATCCCATGGACGAGTCAGGGTTTGGCGGTTGTTAGGAGAACGGGACTTGCCTGACTGCATTGTGCCAAGTGTAAAGTTTGGTGGAGGGGTGATTATGGGGCGGGGTTGTTTTTCAGGGGTTGGGCTTGGCCCTTTAGTTCCAGTGAAAGGAACTCTTAATGCTTCACCAAGACATTTTGGACAATTTCATGCTCCCAACTTTGTTTCCTGTCCCAGCATGACTGACCAGTGCTCAAAGCGTCGCTCCATAAAGACATGGATGAGCGAGTTTGGTGTGGAGGAACTGGACTGGCCTGCACAGAGTCCTGACCTCAACCCGATAGAACACCTTTGGGATGAATTAGAGCGGAGACTGAGAGCCAGGCCTTCTCGTCCAACATCAGTGCCTGACCTCACAAATGCGCTTCTAGAAGAATCCCCATAAACACACTCCTAAACCTTGAGGAAAGCCTTCCCAGAAGAGCTGAAGCTGTTAGAGCTGCACTGCATATTAAACCCTATGGATTAAGAATGAGATGGCATTAAAGTTCATGTGCATGTAAAGGCAGGCGTCCCAAAACTTTTGGCATTATAGTGTATTTCACTGAGAACAGACTCATCAGTTCTGTTTTCACACTTTATTCCCGTAGAAATTCCTAGCCTTAGATAGAAAAGATCAGACAAAGCAGTTGGGATAAAAACTTTCATCTTGTCGTTTTTTTAATCTTCTCTCTGTCTTTCTCAACATTCCCGAGCGCTTCAGGTAATAAATCACGTCTGAGACTGGAGGTGAGCTCTTGAGCGACGGTCAGCGAAACGCTCTCTCTCTCTCTCTCTCTCTCTCTCTCTCTCTCTCTCTCTCTCTCTCTCTCTCTCTCTCTCTCTCTCTCTCTCTCTCTCTCTCTCTCTCTCTCTCTCTCTCTCTCTCTCTCTCTCTCTCTCTCTCTCTCTCTCTCTCTCTCTCTCTCTCTCTCTTCTAAGCAGCTCGAGAAAGCATGCAGAGAAATAAACACTAAAGTGTGCTTTCAATAGTTTGTTCCTTTTACATTACATTTGTTATCAGAACTTTGTATCTTTTGTCAAATGAACTTAAATCATGAATGTGGTTCAGATAACATATTTTGAGTTACTGTTGATTAAACTAATCTCCTTCAGTGTATAAACTCAAATTATTAATTTCAATGAACTCAAATGTTTAAGGCAACCAACTTACATTTTTTAAGTTCAACCAATAGTTTAACCAATTTAAACCAATAATAACCTTTTTTGTTATCACAACTTTGTATCTTTTGTCAAATAAACTTAAATAGTTAATGTGGCTCAGATAACATATTTTGAGTTGCTGTTGATTAAACAATCTCACTTATTTTATTTTAAATGAACTCAAATTTTAAGGTTACTCACTTTTTTTAAGTTAAACCTATATTTTTATATAATATGTTTTATATATAAGCCATAGTGATATTTCCGCCTAAATTCAAATGATAAGTTAATTTGCAAGTATGATTAACCTGTCAAATGTACACTTAATGTATACCTATGCATATAGATGTATATTTGGTTCATGAAGCAAAAAGTTTAAGGATGCACAGTTTTTATGTATATTGTATTACAGTGCTGTGACAGCTTTACATTTGTAATGTTATCTGGCCACATATATATATGTGGTAATGTTATCCTGTTTATTCTAGAATCACTTAATTTATGTATTTTATTTATCCTTTCATTTGTATAGACCACACACACACACCTTCAGTGTATGAACTCAAATTATTCATTTCAATGAACTCAAATGCTTAAGGCAAACAAATGTACTATACTTTTTTAAGTTAAACCAATATTGTAACCAATAATAACCATTTTTTTTAATCACAACTTTTTATCTTTTGTCAAATGAACTTAAATAGTTAATGTTGCTCTGATAACAGAATATTTTGAGGTACTGTTGATTAAACCAATCTCCTCCATTGCACTAACTCACTTATTTTATTTTAAATGAACTCAAATTTTCAGGCAACCAGGTTACTTACTTTTTTAAGTTAAACCTTCAATATGTTTTGTTATCACAACTTTTTATCTTTTGTTAAATGAACGTATATACTTAATGTGGCTAAGATAAAAATTATATTTTGAGTTACTGTTGATCAAATCAATCTCCTTCATTGTATGTACTCAAATTATTAATTTAAATGAACACAAATGTGTAAGGCAACCAGGTTACTTACTTTTTTTAAGTTAAACCAATATTTTAACCAATATTTTAACCAATATTTTTTGATCACAACTTTTTATCTTTTGTCAAATGAACTTAAATAGTTAATGTTGCTCTGATAACAGAATATTTTGAGGTACTGTTGATCAAATCAATCTCCTCCATTGCACTAACTCACTTATTTTATTTTAAATGAACTCAAATTTTCAGGCAACCAGGTTACTTACTTTTTTTTAAGTTAAACTAATATTTTAACCAATAATAACCAATATTTTTTTTGTTATCACAACTTTTTATCTTTTGTCAAATGAACTTAAATAGTTAATGTGGTTTAGATAACAGAATATTTTGAGTTACTGTTGATTAAACCAATCTCCTTCATTGAATGTACTCAAATGTTTAAGGCAACCAGGTTACTTACATTTTTTAAGTTAAACCAATAATGACCAATATTTTTTTGTTATCACAACTTTTTATCTTTTGTCAAATGAACTTAAATAATGAATGTGGTTTAGATAACAGAATATCTTGGGTTACTGTTGATTAAACCAATCTCCTTCATTGAATGAACTCAAATTATTAATTTCAATGAACTCAAATGCAACCAAGTTGCTTACTTTTTTAAAAGTTAAACCAACAATATGTTTTACAGTGCACACCTGTCTTAAATTAAGTACAATCAACTTGGATGTTTAAGTATTGTCAATTTAAATTACATTATACTGACTTAAAAATGAGTTGAACTTGTTTTATACCATATTTCCATGAGTTAAAGCAATGTAAAAAACATAACTCATTGGTCATATCATTTTACAGCGCACTAGTGATGCTTGCCTTACTAAAATGCAGTTCAAGACCGAGTGCGTTTTTGCTGACACATCCTCTTCCGTGTCAATACCGTCTGTTGCACATAAATCTTGATGAAAGACAAACATGAACTTGTAACACAAAAGGAGCGCTGCCGCTTTGCCAATGATCAATATTTCCAACCGTTCGCTTATTTTTCAAAGAGAACTGCTGATGAGGTCTGACTGTAGTTCTTCATTACAGGGATATAGATTCAGATCTATCAAAGAGCGCTTGACGTATGAAGCTAAACCTCTATTTTAAGACGTCTTTCATTGGGATTTCATCACCAAAAGCGCTGGCTCTCTCTCAGTCCTGCGGTACGGATTCAGCTGAGCACGGGTCACTGGGCCGGAGGAAACCAGCCACCAATGCAAACCTGATTCAGAAAGCCCGGGAAATGTTTTCCAACGGCTGACACAGGGAAAGGTCAGCGGATCTACAGTACTTCAGGTCCGACTGAGCAGACCGAACTGAAAAAACAGCACCATCTGTCATTAGAAAGGAACTGATGTGTTGCTTCGGAGCTGCAGGCGGATTCTCCTTCACTTTCTGCACGTTTGCATTCCTCCATCTCTTCAATCCTAGCATTGTATCAGTCCCTAACGTCCTCCCTGCATCTACAACCATTCGCACTCAAACGCACCACTGACAAAACGCATTCATGTTCACACACACATATGGCGTCAGGGTATATTTAAAACGCATTGTGTGTTTTATGCAAAAAAGAAAAAAAAAGTCGGTGACACTTTATTTGACAGTGTCCTTGTTACACATGCTACAAAGTATGCATACTTACATGCAACAAACCCTAACCTTATTGTACACTCTAAAAAATGCTGGGTTAAAAACAACCCAAGTTGGGTTGAAAATGGACTAACCCAGCAATTGGGTTGTTTTAAGCAAGTGAATGGGTTGTTTTAACCCAGCGGTTGGGTGAAATGTTTGCTTAATACAACCCAATTGCTGGGTTAGTCCATTTTCAACCCAACTTGGGTACATTGGATAAATAAATCATACATGTATTTACTCAGTACTTAAATGTATAATTACTCTGTAACACGGACACCTTAAAATAAAGGGTTACACTGTAATTATACATGTAAGTCCAGAGGAATACGTACTTTTCATACACTCTAAAACATGCTGGGTTAAAAACAACCCAAGTTGGGTTGAAAATGGACTACCATTGGACTACCAATACAACCCAATTGCTGGATTAGTCCATTTTCAACCCAACTTGGGTTGTTTTTAACCCAGCATTTTTTAGCGTGACATTTATTTACTCAGTACTTAAATGTATAATTACTGTGTAACACGGACACCTTAAAATAAAGGGTTACACTGTAATTATACATGTAAGTACCGAGCACCGAGTAATACGTACTTATTATACACTTAAAAAAAATAATGGGTTAAAAATAACCCAAGTTGGGTTGAAAATGGACTAACCCAGCAATTGGGTCGTTTTAACCCAGCGGTTGGGTTAAATGTTTGCTTAAAGCAACCCAATTGCTGGGTTAGTCCATTTTCAACCCAACTTGGGTCATTTTTTAGAGTGTAGGGTCAGGATTTGGTTCATTGCATGTAATTATGCCTACTTTATAGCTATTACAATAGTAACTACATGTAACATGTAACAATGACACTGTAAAATAAAGTGTAAAGAGAAAGGACTCCGGATCATATGATCTACACGTATACACTAACCCTCTTCCAGTAGAAGTCGACATCAATATTGTGTTTGAGCGTAACTGAAACTCTATATATGGGTGAAAGGGCAATGCAGCGGTCAATACGGAGCAGTCGCACTCAATCCTGTGCACCGGCTGTACGGTCACCAGACCGGCGTGTGTAATGATTTCCTGTTTTATATGTTATGGTACATTGTAAGTAAAACTCAGCAGACTGTGCTCATTGTGTACATCAACTGAATGCATTGCCAAAGGTGACATGCGCACACACACACACTGGCGTACGATGCACACACAGAAAAAGTCATTTAATTGATGCTTTCTTCTGCATGCTCTGGTGCTTAAACAACCCACACGTGACCTATAGTCACACGTGAAGAACTTCTACATGTAGCCAACTTGGTTGACTTTGGAGCCCGATGATACTGTACATATGCATACAGTAACACAAACATAGCAATGCATTGCAAAGCATCACACACTTTTCAGAAACCTCACTTTCCTCCTGTAATATATCATCTGATGTGCATGTGCTTCCTCTGATTCTCAGAAAATAAGGATTGATCTCTCTCAGGCATCGAACCAATATCACATTTCTTTCATGCAGGACTTCTGATGCAAGTGCACACAATCAGTTTCCACGCAACTGGGAAAAAAGTCAACCTGATACTTCAGTGCAGTTTTGGAGATGCTCGGATTCAGGTGATGCAAAGAAAGCGCCCGGATTGCCCTGCAATGGTCATTGTGCTGGTTTTCTCTGAATGAAAGCTGGCTCTTACAATGAACACGTTTCGCCTATCTCTCGTGCCCAGATGCAAAACACCCCGAGCTCATCTGTCATCTGTCAGCGCAGCGCGCGCACTGTGTGTGACGGACGGTCGGATCTCACCTAGGGTGAAGTAGGGCAGCGCCGTGTTGTCCAGATCGTCCAGAACCGAGATGCGACCCGGCAGGTCAGTCCTGACGAACAGCAGGAGTCTGGACTCCCCTCCAGCGAGACTCCCGGATCCCGCGCCGGTGAAGCTGAACTCATTCTCCCGGAGAACAGGCAGAGTGGACACGGTCACGGTCTTCACCTCGCACGGGCTCTCCGCCTCGCCTCTCTTGTCCCGGTCCTCGTCCGGCTTTCCCCCGGCCCGGGCTCGGCTCATACAGAGCTCCAGCAGCAGCAGGAGGAGGAGACGCGCGTGTGTCGGTGTCATTCCGCTCGCGGTGCCGCTGCGCGTGGATTGAGCGTCTCGCGTAAAGCGCTGGTGGTTTATAGCAGTCGCGGCGGTGCCGAGAGCGAGCGGCAGGCGGCAGCACTGAGGAGACCTCACACACTTACACAGCAGCACACGCAATCAAACACACACACAATGCTGGACAACCCAAGTTGTGTTGAAAATGGACTAACCCAGCAATTGGGTTGTTGTAAGCAAACATTTAACCCAACCGCTGGGTTAAAACAACCCAAATGCAACCAGCATTTTTTAGAATGTACAAATACACATTAAATCAAATATCACACACATTCATTTGCGTTTTACATCATAATAGAGTATAACAAAGTTATTATGCATATTATTTATTGTATTAATTTATTAAGTTGTTATTTTTATTAAGTTGTATTGGTATTTTATATTACTATTATTAATATTCAGCATGATAGTCATTTAAAATACATGTTCATATTGTACTGATACAGTCATTTGAGTCATTATAACTATAATTTTAGCTATTTTATCACATTCAGTTTTTATCAGTATATAAATCAGTAGTTTTGTTTTGGTATACCTTATTCTATTTGCATTTGGTGATTGAGATATATATATATATACTCTAAAAAAAAAAGGTTCTATATGGCATCAAAAATGATTCTTCGTTGTAATCATAGAGGAACCACTTTTGGCGCTATATAGCACCATATCTTAACATGTTCTGTATATGGTAGCAGTGATATAGCACCTTAGTCAAAGAACCGCTGAAGAACCGGTGAAGAACCGCTGAAGCACTAAAATTGGTGCTATATAGCACTAAAAAAGGTTCCCCTATGATTACGAGCCAAGAACCATTTTTGGTGCCATATAGAACCTTTTTTTTTTAGAGTGTAGTCTATAAAACCTGGGTTGTTTTAAGCAAACATTTAGCCCAACCGCTGGGTTAAAACAACCCAAATGCTGGGCTAGTCCATTTTCAACCCAACTTGGGTCATTTTTAACCCAGCATTTTTATCCTGGGACCCACACTGGGTAAAATGACTCTGTGTAATTGTAACAAAAATAAATTCTTAATATTTTGAGTAACTTATTTAATATAACGTTGTTGTAAACACATGTTTTTTACAATTAAATGGTGCGTGTATTATCTTGAGTAATATTTACTAGGCTTTTTAGATGTGTGAGTTTTCGAGATACTTTTTAAGTAAAATGTATTTAAAGGTCCCGTTCTTCGTGTTCTTTTGAAGCTTTGATTGTGTTTACAGTGTGCAATATAACATGTGTTCATGTTTCGCGTGTAAAAAAACACAGTATTTTTCACACAATTTACTTATCTGTACACCGCTGTTTTCACTCTCCTAAAAACGGCTGATGAGTTCCTTTATTCTATGAAGTCCCTCCTTCAGAAATACGGAACGAGTTCTGATTGTGCCAGCGGTTCCCGTGTTGTGATTGGACAGCAGCTTAGCGCACGTGGCCCGGTTCCTGTGTTGTGATTGGACCGCAGCTTAGCGCACGTGGAAAGGTCACGCCTCTTAACGGGAGATGTATGCGCTCAATGATCTCTACAGCGTCCCTGGGAAAGCCAAACAAAGGTGATTTGACTCCGGGATGAAAATAACAGCGTCTCGACGACATGGCGACAAACACACTCAAACGCAACACTTCCTCTTCTCCACGCGACACTTCCTCTTCTCCACGTGGGACAGCAACAAGACTCGCGAATTCTTGTGGGCGGAGGTTAGTCTGTTCTACTGTTCTACTGACGTCATTAATGAAGGAAGTACCAGGATGTAGTCCAAGCCGGCCGTTCGCTGTAGGCTTTGAAAGGGAACTTCTGTTAAATAAAATATCTCGCTTGGCATTGAACTTTGAGCTTTATAATTTTACAGGTTTTATTTATGCTCTAACAGCAACATTACACACTAACTAAAGTTTGAACAGTGGGATCACGAAGAACGGGACCTTTAAAGTCTAAACAAGTGGATTTGGCTGTTCATGACAGACGGCATTTTGATGGGTGACAGGACTGCATTTGCACTGCTGGAAACCCAACATTAAATGACATTAAATATGAACTGTTCAATGGTTTGATGCTTTAAATATAGCAAGGATAAAGCTAAATGTTTGTATTGATAAACACTTAAAATTTGCCTTGAATTACATGGCTAACGCTAACAGGCTAAAGCTAAATTGCTGAATAAAGCCGTTATTTTTGTTTGTTTTTGCGCACAAAAAGTATTCTCATTTCTTTATTGCATTAAGTTTGAAGCACTGGAGTCACATGGACTGTTGTAATTATGTCTTTATACTTTAGGGCCTTGAAAGTGTTCATCACATTGTTGACTATGGAGGGATCAGAGAGCTTTCATCACAAATATCTTCATTTGTGTCTGAAGATGAACGAAGGTTTGGAACGACATGAGGGTGAACAATTAATGACAGAATTTACATTTTGGGGTGAACTAACCCTTTAAATCGGTGTTCACTTTTCTCAGCGATTATTTTTTTATCAGCTGATGTAATAATTATGTATTTGAATTGTATGTTTTTAACATTGTTTGAAACATTGCTTTAATTAGATGACTGAATTACTGTTCTCAGTGGGTTAAACAGACCAATGCTCACTGAAAAAACTGTTATAGAAAATGAAATACTGTTGCTACCTTTTGTACCTTTTTACTTGAAGTCAGCTTTATGTAAAGGTGAAACAATAAGCTATTGTGTTTTGCACTGTTGCATTGTCATTTTAAAGTGAATAAATGTTTTGTATTGAGATGCTGGTTTAGAGTTTCATGGTCATTTAAAAAAATGTTGAAAATAATTCAATTTATGTTTTGAAAAAAGTAACTCAATGTGAGGCTTACAAGGAGACATTTGTAAATATTACTTAAAAGATTATATTGGATATACTTAAAACTATCATTTTCTAAATTGATCAA
>CM042242.1:69182534-69187534 GCA_023566225.1 Romanogobio albipinnatus | reverse complement strand
TAAAGTGCCTTGCTCAAGGACACACTGGTGGTGACCGCTGGGATCAAACCAGCAACCTTCTGCATATCAGTTCAGTGGTTTAACCCACTGGACCACCATCACCACATTTTACTAGTAAGAAAGATGTCTCTGATGTGAAATTGGAATGTAAACTAGTCAGTTCTTGATATCAGCAGCTGAATTTGAATCTGTGGTGACATTTCACCAGTGAAAATACAATTACAGATTTGAAGTATTATATTTTTTTTAATGTAATTGTTGCTATTACAAATCCATATCCTGCGAATGATTAAGTCAAAACGGCTTGCCATAGTCTGTGTCTGTTATCTGTGTGCGTCATCTTTTAAATGTATGTTCCTGGTCATATGAATCAACTTCATCTCGTCTCTGATGACGAGGGCGGAGCCACCTGTCACTCACATGAGATCCACCAATAGCAAACCACAACCCTCCAATCAATTCCCCACAGACAAAATCAAGCCCCGCCCTACATTTGTTCTTGTTTGAGAAGCGTTTAACGGCACAATAGAGGAGATCTTCCGATGCATGCTGACTTTAACATACCAACAAAGCGCTTTTGAAGTTATATCGTTTTTAATATCACCCTATCTTAGAGCTGGTGTTGATGCAACTCAACCCCCAAGAGGCCGAGGACTCGCGTGTTTAATTTATTGCATGCAGAACTTGCTGACGATCCAGAAAGGGCTGCACGTGGAGGGCAAACACGTACGGCGAAGAGAACGACACACTCTTAATGGCTAACAGGGCTCTCTCACACACTCCCCCAGTGGATATATGAGATTCATTGTCGTCGAGATTGCCTCGACCTCTGTGCCAAGGAGTCCTCTGATTTCTTCAAATTGAATTTGACAAACAACACGGCAGCAAGTGTTGGTCTAGACAGAGATGCTTTAAACAGGTTTAGCGCGTGTAATGAGTCCGGCCTCTCCCCTCTCCATCTTACCAACAGGTCTGCCATGCTTGTTTTCTTGATTTCCACAAATAAATGAACAATTTGTCCTTCCTTTCTTCCTCTGGTGCGGCACAGGCTCCAGAACGCCACGCTTGTTTATTGCTTACAGAGTTATTTATACTGTGCAGCTGGAGGTGTTGCTGTTAAACAGATAAGAGTGTAAATATGAATCTGAGACGTTTTTTGGCTCTATATATGGAAACAAAACATGGCTGAATCACATGCATTTTGCATTTAATAAAATAGGATCAGTTAAGATCACTTTTCCCAATCTCTTGATCCGTGTGTCTGTGCGGATGCGGCCGCTGTCCGTGGTGCTGAACTGAAGGAGCCAGGCGACATCTTCTGTGTTCTTTATGTATTTGGGTCACTAGCAAAGACATTCAGGGGTCTTCCATACGCCCCTATACTCAATCAATACAATTAATGTGTATTATTTAAGTATTATTCATTAAACTTATTAATAAATGTTCATTTCCAACATACTTTGCATTAATTTTAAGCAAGCAATAAAGTCATTCTAAACAATAGTTGAGTTAAACAAAACTACCTGGGTCAAAACAACCCATTCGCTGGGTCAAAACAACCCAACCGCTGGGTCAAAACAACCCATTCGCTGTGTCAAAACAACCCAACCGCTGGGTCAAAACAACCCATTCGCTGTGTCAAAACAACCAATTCGATGGGTCAAAACAACCCAACCGCTGTGTTAAAACAACCCATTCGCTTTGTTAAAACAACCCATTCGCTTTGTTAAAACAACCCATTCGATGGGTCAAAACAACCCAACCGCTGTGTTAAAACAACCCATTCGCTTTGTTAAAACAACCCAACCGCTGTGTTAAAACAACCCATTCGCTTTGTTAAAACAACCCAATCTCTGTGTTAAAACAACCCATTCCTTGGGTTAAAACAACCCAATCGCTGGGTTAAAACAACCCATTCCTTGGGTCAAAACAACCCAATTGCTGGGTTAAAACAACCCATTCCTTGGGTCAAAACAGCCCATTCGCTGTGTTAAAACAACCCAACCGCTGGGTTAAAACAACCCAATTGCTGGGTTAAAACAACCCATTCCTTGGGTCAAAACAGCCCATTCGCTGTGTTAAAACAACCCAACCGCTGGGTTAAAACAGCCCAATGTGCGGATGCAGCCGCTGTCCGTGGTGCTGAACTGAAGGAGCCAGATGACATCTTCTGTGTTCTTGTATTTGGGTCATCCAGGGGTCTTCCATACGCCCCTATACTCAATCAATACTCATAATGCATATTTTCTGATTTCCAGAAGGTGGTGAATTGGTAATCTGCATGCTCTGCGCGTCTTATAGACTTATGGCAATGAGTTGCATTGGCATTTTAAACTCTTCAATTATGGAATGAGATTTTTTTTCTTCTTCCATGCTAACATGAATAATATTGCTTAACCTTGCAGGTCAGGGATTTTTACACTTCAGTGCTATAATGCCGATTTTGAGCCAGTCCAATGAACTCTGCCGAGTCGGTAAAATAACCACTGAGAGGAACCGGCATATTAATCAGTTTCTGCACGCAGAACTGGGCCATATCTGCACAGAACAGTTTGGACACGTGTAGCGTCAACATGTCAGTCATTATATATCATGCTCACACGGGGGAAAACATGAACAAACAAACAAACAAACGTAAGTAAGTAATAATAATAATAATAATAATAATAATAATAATAATAATAATAATAATAATAATAATAATCACATGAATAAATAAATAGATTAATAATAATAATAATAATAATAATAATAATAATAATAATAATAATAATAATAATAATAATAATAACAATAAACAGTAAGTAAGTAAATAAAAATAATAATAATAATAATAATAATAATAATAATAATTAATAATAATAATAATAATAATAATAATAATAATAATAATAGTTCAATAATAATAATAATAATAATAATAATAATAATAATAATAATAATAATAATAATAATAATAATTATAATAATAATAATAATAGTTCAACAATAATAATAATAATAATAATAATAGTTCAACAATAATAATAATAATAATAATAATAATAGTTCAACAATAAATAATAATAATAATAATAATAATAATAATAATAATAATAATAATCACATGAATAAATAAATAGATTAATAATAATAATAATAATAATAATAATAATAATAATAATAATAATAATAATAATAATAATAATAATAATAATAATAATAATAATAATAATAATAATAAACAGTAAGTAAGTAAATAATAATAATAATAATAATAATAATAATAATAATAATAATAATAATAGTTCAACAATAATAATAATAATAATAATAATAATAATAATAATTATAATAATTATAATAATAGTTCAATAATAATAATAATAATAATAATAATAATAATAATAATAATAATAATAATAATAATAATAATAATAATAATAATAATAGTTCAACAATAAATAATAATAATAATAATAATAATAATAATAATAATAATAATAATAATAATAATAATAATAATAATAATAATAATCACGAATAAATATATTAATAATAATAATAATAATAATAATAATAATAATAATAATAGTTCAACAACAACAATAATAATAATAATAATAATAATAATAATAATAATAATAGTTCAACAATAATAATAATAATAATAATAATAATAATAGTTCGACAATAAATAATAATAATAATAATAATAATAATAATAATAATAATAATAATAATAATAATAATAATAATAATAATAATAATAATAACAATAATAATAATAATAATAATAATAATAATAATAATAATAATAATAGTTCAACAATAAATAATAATAATAAAAGTACAACAATAAATAATAATAATAATAATAATAATAATAATAATAATAATAATAATAATAATAATAATAATAATAATAATAATAATAATAATAATAAACAAATAGTGAGCAAGTAAATAAATGAATAATAAACAAAAAGTAAATAAATAAATAAGTATGTAAATTAGTAAATAATAAACAAATAATAAATAAAAAGAAAGTAAAAGTAAGTAAATAAATAATAAGTAAGTAAGTAAGTAAGTAAATAATACATATATAATTAATAAACAAAAAGTAAGTAAAAAGTTAGTAAGTAAATAAATAAACAATAAACAAAAAGTAAGTAAATTAGTTAGTAAGTGAGTGAATGAGTGAAGTAAATAAGTAAATATTAAATACATAATAAACAGAAAGCAAGTTAATAAATAAATAATAAACAAAAGCAAGTAAATAAATAAGTAATTAATTAATAATAAACAAAAAGTAAGTAAGTGAATAAATAAATAAATAATAAATAAATAAATAAATAAATAAATAAATAAATAAATAAATAAATAAATAAATAAATAAATAAATAAATAAATAAATAAATAAATAAATAAATAAATAAATAAATAAATAAATAAATAAATAAATAAATAGTTCCGTTTTGCTGTCAAATACCGTCTGAAAGTTTGGGCAGGGAAAGATTGTTTTTCGTAATGATTTTGAAAAGTGTAAAGTGTTTACACAAAACTCACTGCGTTTATTTGATGGAAATTAATTACACATTCTGAAATATTCCTCCAGTGTAGATCATCAGTTCTCTGAGTGAATACAGTAAAGTGTGATTTATTCCTGTGCTCATCATCATTCAGTGTCACATGACCCTTCACTGATCACTCTCGTGTGAGCATCTGAAGATTATTATCAGCTGAACACAGTCCTGCTTCTGTGGCATCCTGTGAGGAATATGTTTAAAATAACATCTTTCATTTGAAACAGGAATCTTTTTAATAAACGTCACTTCTGATGCATCTTCAGGCCTCGTTGTTTCAGCCGATGTTCAGGAACTCATTTCAACCGCAGCTGAGATTTACAAGCGTTCATATTTCTGCCAGATCGTCCTTTCAAATGATTCTCATTCTCTGCTATTGTGTCCTCCACAGAAGGCTGTTTATGTTCTCCTGAACAAAAGCGTCTGCACGACATT
>CM042242.1:69090034-69177534 GCA_023566225.1 Romanogobio albipinnatus | reverse complement strand
TCTCACTCACACACTCTCTCACTCACACACTCTCTCTCTCACACACTCTCTCACACACTCTCTCACACACTCTCTCACACACTCTCTCACACACTCTCTCACACACTCTCTCACACACTCTCTCACACACTCTCTCACACACTCTCTCACACACTCTCTCACACACTCTCACACACACTCTCTCACACACACTCTCTCACACACTCTCTCTCACACACTCTCTCTCACACACTCTCTCACACACTCTCTCACACACTCTCTCACACACTCTCTCACACACTCTCACACACTCTCACACACTCTCACACACTCTCACACACTCTCACACACTCTCACACACTCTCACACACTCTCACACACTCTCACACACTCAGACACTCCCTCACACTCTCACACTCTCACACTCTCACACTCTCACACTCTCACACTCTCACACTCTCAGGCCCTGTCCACACGAACACGGGTATTTTCAAAACCGCAGCTTTTTCTATGCGGTTTGGCTGTTCGTCCACACGCAAACGCAGTATCCGGTTACTGAAACCGGACTTTTTTGAAAACTCCGGCCAGGGTGAAGTTTTTTAGAAACTCCGGTTACAGCGTTGTCGTGTAGACGGTGAAACCGGAGATTTAGGCTTGTTAAGTCAAAATGTGCGCCGTTCTCTCCTTTGTTTGACGTCAGTTTGTGTGCCGTTATCGATTTTGTTTAACGTTACATGAGTCGAGTCTATGCAAGCGCGGACGTAGCTTTTAATAACTCTGCTAATAGCGCTTATCACATGTAGCCTATACAGATACATGCACAGTTATCTCATTGTATTGCAGAACAGAGGTGCCAGAATTCAATAATACAACATAGTAAGGCAAGTGTGTGAAGCTTCAGTCCACTTGAGCCCTGCCCCTGTATATACAGTTACCTGTCACTGTCCAAAGTAAACTTGTAGAAGGGTTTCACTGAGCCTATAGCATCCCTCCGTGGATGGGACCCATGTGGAAATCAGGCAGCCAATCATAGCGCGGTTTTGCGTTTTCATGTGGACGGAGATTTTTTTTAAACCGTGCTTGTGTGGACGCGATTGTTTTTTTAAACGGAGATGGAAAAACTCTGGTTATAAAAATACCTGTGTACGTGTGGACTAGGCCTCACACTCTCACACTCTCACACTCTCTCACACTCTCACACTCTCACACTCTCTCACACTCTCACACACTCTCACACACTCTCACACACTCACACACTCACACACTCACACACTCACACACACACACTCTCACACACTCACACACACTCTCACACACTCTCACACACTCTCACACACTCTCACACACTCTCACACAGAAAAACTCAGACACTCACACACACTCTCACACTCTCACACAGAAAAACTCAGACACTCTCACACTCTCACACAGAAAAACTCAGACACTCTCACACTCTCACACTCTCACACACTCTCACACTCTCACACAGAAAAACTCAGACACTCACACACTCAGACACTCCCTCACACTCTCACACACTCTCACACTCTCACACAGAAAAACTCAGACACTCTCACACTCTCACACAGAAAAACTCAGACACTCACACACTCAGACACTCCCTCACACTCTCACACTCTCTCACTCTCACACACTCTCTACCACACTCCCACACACACTCTCACACAGAAAAACTCAGACACTCACACACTCAGACACTCCCACACACTCTCACACTGAAAAACTCAGACACTCCCACACACTCTCACACTCTCACACACTCACACACTCTCACACACTCTCACACACTCTCACACAGAAAAACTCACACACTCACACACTCTCTCACACACTCTCTCACACACTCTCTCACACACTCTCTCACACACTCTCTCACACACTCTCTCACACACTCTCTCTCACATTCTCACACACTCTCTCACACTCTCTCACACACTCACACTCTCACACAGAAAAACTCAGACACTCACACAATCTCACACTGAAAAACTCAGACACTCTCACACTCTCACACAGAAAAACTCAGACACTCTCTCACACACTCTCACACACACTCTCACACACACTCTCACACACACTCTCACACACACTCTCACACACACAAACATACACACACACACACAAACTATGAAAGCTCATTTCTGACAAATAAGAAAAATTGATAAATCATAATTATGAGATGAAAAGTTAAAATTATGGTTTAAAAATTAAAAAACGTGATATACTAAGTCGAAACTCACTTTAAAAGTCTAAATGATGACAAAAAGTCATAACAATGATATGAAAAGTATAATGTCTACACATGAATCGGAATGAAAAGCTTGTGAGCAGATGTTTACCAGTGGGAAGCGAGTCAGTGAGTAGACTGGAGCTGACATTTAATGTTATTTTAATTTTAAGTGTTTGCTTTGACTGACAGACAAGAAACATTTAGAATTGGTCATTTATTTTGTTACATTTATATAGCGCTTTTCTAGGGACTCAAAGCGCTTTACATATAGAAGGGGGGAATCTCCTCAACCACCACCAATGATTATTCTCAATGTTGAAAGCAGTTGTGCTGCTTGATATTTTCGTGTAAACCGCGATGCATTGTAATTTTTAGGATTCTTTGATGAATAGAATGTTCAAAGGAACAGAATAGAACTCTTTTGTAACATTATCAAAGCCTTTACTGTCATTATCCATCAATTTAATGCGTTTAAATTTTTTTTACTCGTGTGTATGTGCAAACAGCAAGTCACAGCAGCAGCAGCAGCTCAAACAGCCTTGAGCTTTTCATGAATCTTTTTCTGGCTTTGTTCTTGTTTGTACTTCAGCCCCATATTTTATAAATTCCTGTGAAGAAAAAGAGAAAGTAAAATGAGCTCCTGCCTGCTCTTTCTCAGCGCGCTGAGTCCGAGGCACACGTCCACCTGACGCGAGAAGTGCTCCATTGTGCTGAGTTATAATGCCATAAAATAACAAATGAACTTTTATCGTTGAGAGGAGCAGAAAACCTTGAACCATTACACACTGCCATGACAGTTTATATGCTTGTCATTTATAAAACAAATTGGCCTTTTGTTATGTCACTGCCTCACTTATTCAGTCCTTTTATATTTCCTTTTTTACATTTATTGAAGCCAACGTTTATATTTTGGCTGCTGGAAAGTCAATCTTCTCTCTTTGACAGTGAATATTTAACTTTAATGGATATATGCATAACACACTCACACACTCACACACTCACTCGCACAGTCACTCACTCGCTCACTCGCTCGCTCACTCACACACTCTCACACTCTCACTCACTCACTCGCTCACTCACTCACACACACACTCACATACACTCACTGTGCCACAGACGTTGATTGCATTTGATAAATGAAGAACTGCATTATATTGGACACGTGTTGAATATAAACTGTGTAACCAAACACATCATGCACCAGCCGCTTCCCTTACTTTCCTTCTGCTGTTAGAAACTCTCAATGTGTTCGAAAGTATCATTTGACTGACATCAAGTATCACCCCCCCCCCCCCCCCCCCCCACATTTGTAACTGCAATTAAGTCGAGTTTACACATGGATAAAAATATCTACAATCTCACTGATGCTCAGAGCTCTTTCAGTCTGCATTTACCTTTATCTGTAGACGCCGAGCGTTGAGAGACTACTGCACTAATGTTTATGAAAACACACATTCATCATCATTCATCACTGCAATATTTAAAGCAACAGCCCCGTCTCCGGGTGTGTGCTACATATTTCATTTTCATTTGAATTCTTATCAAGTTAAACAGAACACTAGCACATTATACTACTCAAAGAGCTTTCGTCCAGTGTACATCAGTTTGCCCAAACTTTGTCCAAAAATGTGTCCCGTGATGACCTTTGATTTGGCCTCCCATGCCATTTTTGTTTAGCCTGGTCTTACCAGACTCTCGTACATTTCATTTGTACAGAGAGTCTTGCCACTCTCCATTGACGAGCGTTAAGTTCCTTGAAGGCGGGAACTCTGTTGAAGTTGAAAACTATTGGATCTGCCATAACCAATCGCTAACGTTTGCCTCCATTTCTCACATGGAAGTCCGAAAAAAGAACTGTGCAGATTGTGCAGCCGCGTCAGTGATAAAACCTTGTGCTTGTTCGGATTGTGATTTATTCACAGTGGAGGGGAGAGTTTTGTGATCGGGAAAGTGCTGCTCAGGTGGTCCGTAACATGATTGTATACTATAAATAAAATGTCATATGCTTGGTATGATAAGAATAAATGCCGCCGTAAATAATGGCTCAATTCAAATGTTTACGTGCTTTTCTTACTTTTTATTTTTTGAGCTGTGATTAAATATATTACTCTTTTATATACTTGCCAGCATTTAAATAAATTCAAGTCTAGAAATGCATCCAAATTACAGCGAAGCGACACCGTACTGCACTCTGCAGGGGTCAAACATGATATAAACAGTGAATTTTGAAGTTATATATCCTTGTGGATTCGGACAGCAATTAAATGACCCCACGATCTTGGTGTTTGTCTAAAGCAGTAATTCGGCCAGGGATTTTTACGCGGGTGGTGGGAGACGGACGGCAATAAAATCACTAATTAGCCCCTGTAAATGGTAACAATACCTTACGACCCCACGAGAAACAATTACCAAACGAATAGAGCTTCAGCAACTCCTTCACCACTAATGGAGCGAGCTGGAAAATCTAACTTTTTCCGAACCCTGTGGGGAGGAGAGCCACAGCATCATGGCCACCAACAAAACTCAGCAAAGATTGTTCTTGCTCCGGCTTTAACTTCTGGATATTCGACAGCACTGCCACAACGGAATGAATGGCTTTGCTCACATCTTTCTCCGCCGCCATTACTGAACTACAACTCAAACTAGCACACGACATCAACGTCATCGTTCTCAGACACTCCGTCTGTTCGCTGATTGGACCGGTAAAATTTTTTTGGGAGAAAACCTAAGAATATACAGCAGTATCAGACAAAGTACTGAAGGAAAATGAAAATTGAGCGACTAACCCCTGCCAACTAACCAACTATCCCCTGCCGCCAACTAACCCCTGCCACCAGCTAACCCCGCCCACCGGCTAACCCCTGCCACCGGCTAACCCCTGCCACCGGCTAACCCCTGCCACCGGCTAACCCCTGCCATTAACTAACACCTGCCACCAATTAACACCTGCCAATAACTAACACCTGCCATCAACTAACCCCTGCCACCAGCTAACCCCTGCCAATAACTAACCCCTGCCACCAACTAGCCCCTGCCACCAACTAACCCCTGCCACCAGCTAACCCCTGCCACCAGATAACCCCTGCCACCAGATAACCCCTGCCACCAGATAACCCCTGCCACCAGATAACCCCTGCCACCAGATAACCCCTGCCACCAGATAACCCCTGCCACCAGCTAACACCTGCCACCAGCTAACACCTGCCACCAGCTAACACCTGCCACCAGCTAACCCCTGCCAATAACTAACACCTGCCACCAGCTAACCCCTGCCACCACTAACCTCTGCCACCAACTAACCCCTGCCACCACTAACCCCTGCCACCAATTAACCCCTGCCACCAACTTATACCTGCCACCAACTAACCCCTGCCACCAATTAACCCCTGCCAATAACTAACACCTGCCACCAACTAACCCCTGCCAACACTAACACCTGCCACCAGCTAACCCCTGCCACCAACTAACACCTGCCTCCAGCTAACACCTGCCTCCAGCTAACACCTGCCACCAGCTAACACCTGCCACCAGCTAACCCTTGCCAATAACTAACACCTGCCACCAACTAAACCCTGCCACCAACTAACCCCTGCCACCAGCTAACCCCTGCCACCACTAACCTCTGCCCCCAACTAACCCCTGCCACCACTAACACCTGCCACCAACTAACCCCTGCCACCAATTAACCCCTGCCACCAGCTAACCCCTGCCACCAGCTAACCCATGCCACCAGCTAACCCATGCCACCAGCTAACCCATGCCACCAGCTAACCCATGCAACTAACTAACTAACTAACTAACTAACTAACTAACTAACTAACTAACTAACTAACTAACTAACTAACTAACTAACTAACTAACTAACCCCTGCCACCGGCTAACCCCTGCCAACCAACTAACCCCTGCCAACCAACTAACCCCTGCCATCAGCTAAACCCTGCCACCAGCTAAACCCTGCCACCAGCTAACCCCTGCCAATAACTAACACCTGCCACCCACTAACCCCTGCCACCCACTAACCCCTGCCACCAGCTAACCCCTGCCACCAGCTAACCCCTGCCACCAGCTAACCCCTGCCACCAGCTAACCTCTGCCACTAACTAACCCCTGCCACTAATTGACCCCTGCCACCAGCTAACCCCTGCCACTAATTAACCCCTGCCACCAACTAACCCCTGCCCTAATTGACCCCTGTCACCAGCTAACCCATGCCACTAATTAACCCCTGCCACTAATTAACCCCTGCAACCAACTAACCACTCCCACACTAAACACGCGACAAAGCAGCCAGAGAAACTTTATTTATGGATATGACGAGACATGCACAGACTAGTGACGCATGCTACAATTTACCAAGAAAACCATCCCGCCTGGTCTAAAATATAAACACATATAATATGCTTACCATAGTGAATCAGGGGGAGACAAAAAACAGAACGATTGATGATGTATATATTGGTAATTTAAAAAAAAAAAAAAATTTATATATATATATATATATATATATATATATATATATATATATATATATATAATACCTGTAAAGTAACTGTTCAAAGTGCTGTGCAACTGTGCCACCAACTAACCCCTGCCACCACTAACCCCTGCCGCCAACTAACACCTGCCGCCAACTAACACCTGCCGCCAACTAACACCTGCCGCCAACTAACACCTGCCGCCAACTAACCCCTGCCGCCAACTAACACCTGCCGCCAACTAACACCTGCCGCCAACTAACACCTGCCGCCAACTAACACCTGCCGCCAACTAACCCCTGCCGCCGGCTAACCCCTGCCACCGGCTAACCCCTGCCACCGGCTAACGCCTGCCACCGGCTAACGCCTGCCACCGGCTAACCCCTGCCACTAACTAACCCCTGCCACTAACTAACCCCTGCCAACCACTAACCCCTGCCAACCAACTAACCCCTGCCAACCAACCAACGAACCCCTGCCATCAGCTAACCCCTGCCACCAGCTAAACCCTGCCACTAACTAACCCTTGCCACCAACTAACCCCTGCCACCAGCTAACACCTGCCAATAACTAACCCCTGCCACCCACTAACCCCTGCAACCAACTAACCCCTGCAACCAACTAACCCCTGCAACCAGCTAACACCTGCCAATAACTAACCCCTGCAACCAACTAACCCCTGCAACCAACTAACCCCTGCAACCAGCTAACCCCTGCAACCAGCTAACCCCTGCCACCAGCTAACCCCTGCCACCAGCTAACCCCTGCCACCAACTTACCCCTGCCACCAACTAACCCCTGCCATTAACTAACACCTGCCACCAACTAACCCCTGCCAATAACTAACCCCTGCAACCAGCTAACGCCACTAACGAACCCCTGCCACTAACGAACCCCTGCCAACCAACTAACCCCTGCCAACCAACTAACCCCTGCCAACCAACTAACCCCTGCCAGCCAACGAACCCCTGCCAGCCAACGAACCCCTGCCATCAGCTAACCCCTGCCACCAGCTAAACCCTGCCACCAACTAACCCTTGCCACCAACTAACCCCTGCCACCAGTTAACCCCTGCCAATAACGAACCCCTGCCACCCACTAACCCCTGCAACCAACTAACCCCTGCAACCAGCTAACACCTGCCAATAACTAACCCCTGCAACCAGCTAACCCCTGCCACCAGCTAACCCCTGCCAATAACTAACCCCTGCAACCAACTAACCCCTGCAACCAGCTAACCCCTGCCAATAACTAACCCCTGCAACCAACTAACCCCTGCAACCAGCTAACACCTGCCAATAACTAACCCCTGCAACCAGCTAACCCCTGCCACCAGCTAACCCCTGCCAATAACTAACCCCTGCAACCAACTAACCCCTGCAACCAGCTAACCCCTGCCAATAACTAACCCCTGCAACCAACTAACCCCTGCAACCAGCTAACACCTGCCAATAACTAACCCCTGCAACCAACTAACCCCTGCAACCAGCTAACCCCTGCCAATAACTAACCCCTGCCACCAGCTAACCCCTGCCACTAATTAACCCCTGCCACCAGCTAACCCCTGCCACTAATTAACCCCTGCCACCAACTAACCCCTGCCCTAATTGACCCCTGTCACCAGCTAACCCATGCCACTAATTAACCCCTGCCACTAATTAACCCCTGCAACCAACTAACCACTCCCACACTAAACACGCGACAAAGCAGCCAGAGAAACTTTTTTTATGGATATGACGAGACATGCACAGACTAGTGACGCATGCTACAATTTACCAAGAAAACCATCCCGCCTGGTCTAAAATATAAACACATATAATATGCTTACCATAGTGAATCAGGGGGAGACAAAAACAGAACGATTGATGAGATATATGTATATAATACCTGTAAAGTAACTGTTCAAAGATGCCGAGACTGAGGATCCAAATGCAGTTCATAGGGTAATCCACAGACGTAATCCCAAAAACAGGCAAGAGGTCAAAACACAGGCAAACAGTCCAAAACAAACCCCAGGCAGGAATATCAGGCATGACCATGAGACAACCAAAGACTTCACAGAAAATTACTAAGTAATCCAGGTTTATATGGACAGCGTTAACAAGGCTAATGAGCAACAGCTGAATGCAATGAGTGCTGATATGAGTCAGGGCAAAGGATTATGGGGAATGTAGTCCATGACTGAATAGCAGAGGTCTGGGGAGGAGTGCCCTCTGGTGGCAGTCCTGGGCACACCAGCTGGTGGTGACTGTGACAATACCTTTAAGTGTCAAAATGATTTTATTAAAATTAATATGTTTGGGACAGTTTTGTTCTGTTGCTGCATGGTGAGCTAGAGAAAATCACAAGAACGGCAGACGACTCCATTAAGCTGACTAAATTGTCAGTTTCTACTGTGTTCAAAAGCTCTCTAGAAGATTGAAAATCCACTAGCATTACTAAGAAAAGAGAGTTCTCCAACTCTAAAAGTTTCATCTATTAAATAAACATTATTTTATCCACAATGCCTTTTCTATTCAGTAATATAATGACTGCTTAGCACATAAACAACAGAAGTGCATTAACACAGTCCAGACGCTGTTCTTTTTTGCCTTTCTTTTAGACTAAACAGCTCATTTTTTTCCCCCTGTTTGGTGAGTTCACACATACATTTCCATGTTTAGAATTCAGCACATCTCTCTTTTGTTTTCTTCTAAAATGCCACCCAATTAAGCGAAGAAAAGAAAGCCAATAAAATGGCCATTAAAGTGTTTACAAATGAATTCTGCTGGGCTGAAGATCACTGTCATGAGAGCAGGTGAAATCAAACTCTGCAAAGACACAAGAGAAGGGTTCACAAAGCACAACCCTGTTTACGCAGAGCTGCACTTCTGCTACACAAATAACCCTGAGAATCTGAAAGGGCCAGATTTGTGAGCTATTATAACTCAGAGTCTCTTGTGTTGTTTGTGTGTGTCATTGCTAAGATGGCTTGTCGAGTACAACAATGCCATTGGATAAATTACTTAAGTATTTTTGTCATACAGCTATCGTTCAAATTACATTGGTCTGACAACATTTAACTGTTTACAAGCAATTGGTGGAATAAAAGCTCCTGCTAATTGTTTGAGATTGAATTAATTAATATTATAACAACGTGTAAGCGATTGGGAACAACAGCAACTCCATGTAAAGTCACAGAGCGGGGTCAGCACATGCTGAGGGTCACAGAAGTCGCCAATTTTCTAGAGTCAAGAGCTTCAGACCTCCAAACCTCTGTGGCCTTCAGATGAGCTCAAGAACAGTGTGTAGAGCTTCATAGAATGGGTTTCCATGGCCGAGCAGCTCATCCAAGCCTTACATCACCAAGAGCAATGCAAAGCGTGGGATGCAGTGGGGTAAAGCGCGCCGGTGGAGGTGGGGTTGTTTTTCAGGGGTTGGGCTTGGCCCATTTGTTCCAGTGAAAGGAACTCTTAATGCTTCACCAAGACATTTTGGACAATTTCATGCTCCCAACTTTGTGGGAACAATTTGGGGATGGCCCTTTCCTGTCCCAGCATGACTGACCAGTGCACAAAGCGTCGCTCCATAAAGACATGGATGAGCGAGTTTGGCGTGGAGGAACTGAACTGGCCTGCACAGAGTCCTGACCTCAACCCGATAGAACACCTTTGGGATGAATTAGAGCGGAGACTGAGAGCCAGGCCTTCTCGTCCAACATCAGCGCCTGACCTCACAAATGCGCTTCTAGAAGAATCCCCATAAACACACTCCTAAACCTTGAGGAAAGCCTTCCCAGAAGAGCTGAAGCTGTAAGAGCTGCAAAGGGTGGGCCGACTCCAATGTTAAACCCTACAGATTAATAATGGGATGGCATTAAAGTTCATGTGCATGTAAAGGCAGGCGTCCCAAAACATTTGGCATTATAGTGTATATTATATATATATATATATATATATATATATATGTGTTTTACAAGAAAATACAATAATAGTCTTTCTACTTGAAAATGTGGTGCTTAATTCAAAGTGTTATGTCGTTTCTCTGTGAAATGTACTAGTATTTTACCAGTACTAGTAAAAATGGATATCAGATAGAGATTTTACTGTATGTTCGTTTGAACATGATCTGTGTAATGGTGCATGACGCGATTCACGCGAGTGATGTTAAGTCAATGCAAAGACGCGAATAGACATTCTGTGGTGCGATTCGCACGAATCGCCTCATGAATGACACGGGGCGAATTGAGTGAATTGAAAACTCGCCCGAGTTGAAAAATCTGAACTTTGGCGGATATTTGCACCGCGTTAACCAATCAGGAGCTTGCTCTAGTAGTGACAACAATGAGGAGAAAATCTGGTTTATATGAATCATATATTAATATCTGGTTCAGTGTGCATATGATTATCACTGTGATAACATTAAATGACATGAAACACAACCCAGTCTTTCTTTGTTAAATGCAAGTTTATGTATATGCAAGTTTAAAGTATATGTATATTGTAAGTATGTGTATATTGGTTAAAGCTGTGAGAACTACACTCACATTGTGTAAATTATTTATTGTTTATTGTAGAGTATACTGTGCTGTGAGTAATTGTGTGCGCATCAGATGTGTAATCTGATGCTGCTTTAAATGTTGTACATGTCATGTCATGACTACTATGTTGCTCGGAACTGCACCAAGAATTTCACCTGCTGTTGCACTTCTGTACATGGCTGTGTGACAATAAAGTGATTTGATTTGATTTGATTTGATGTATGATCAATAATACAAAAGTATAAGTAAAAGGTGGGTTAAACCACTGAACTGATATGCAGAAGGTTGCTGGTTCGATCCCAGCGGTCACCACCAGTGTGTCCTTGAGCAAGGCACTTTACTCCATGTTGCTCCAGGGGGATTGTCCCTGTAATAAGGGCACTGTAAGTCGCTTTGGATAAAAGCGTCTGCCAAATGCATAAATAAAATAAATAAAAAAAGGTATAAGAAGCTAAACATGAAATAAAGCAAACAATTCAGTCAAACATTCAAAGTCAGTGCTAGTCAGCTACAATGGTAACATAAAGTTAAATAGCCTAAAAATAAAAAAGTAATGAAACTTCACTTTGCCCTCAGCCTAAACGATTTGCCAGGGAACAAATTATAGATCCATGAGACCAAAGATCGGCCGTTAGATCTACACAAGATGAATTATAGCTCGAGACATCACAGAGACATCAGAGCCAGCGGCAAATGTCTGAAGGACTGGCCGAGGAAAGGCTGCTCTCGCCGGGTTAATGAGCGCTGAGCGCCGCTGATCCACTGGAGCTCACAACTCAGAAAACACCAGATAAAATGTTCAAATAGGCGCTCTCTTTATAAATAAACCACAGATTTGAGCTTTAAACAACTACATTATCGCCTGAAAAAGTCTTAAAAATACATTTTGTCACACATTAACAGTAGTATTTGAACTAAAAAGATGTGTAAACACAGCCCATGTCAGCCATTTCTCAACGAGACGAGCCGCTGGCAGAAGCCCCTCACATGACGCGAATTCGCATCTGTTGTGAAGTGAATGTCACGCGCGAATGAAGCGAGTAAACTCAAAATGTTCAAGCGTCCAACTTCACGCAAATTATTCGCGTCAACAGGGAAGTTGAATGAACTCTAAAGACTAAGTATGAGTCAACAAAAAAAAAACACTCAAAAAAATCCTATGAAATGGATGTTCAGCTCTAACCCGGCAGACAGAAGAGAGCGGGTTAACCTCGCTGTTGCCCTGATCCCGGCCTGCTAACAGAGAGATTGTGCTGAACCCACCCTTGGAACTTTTCTGCTCTGTGAATGGCTCTAATTGGAGGCACAGATGGCGGCGTTTGAACAGTAACCAGCCGCACACAGACTCTTAAGTCCGTCTATGGGTTTCACTTTTGGTTACACAGAGAACAATGGCATTGCAGTGCCAGCTACTGTCGCCCAGTGATGTCCCAAGGCCCCGGGACGGCGACGAGGCCGAAACACACTCGGAAATGAAAAGCACCATGAAAACGGGAGATTTATGAAGGGCTTTACCTCATTCAGCATGTGTGGGAAGTGTTCTCTCTGGCTCTCCATCGTGACTTACAGCTCCATACAGATACATAATCCTGATTCTTATAGCCGTCAGTCTGTGGGTTTGTATCGATGGCTGAATCTGTAGGATCTATCGGATGTACTGCTCCTGTTTGTCTCTCTAAGAGTGAGAGTGATGTCGAGATTTAAATGGGCCAGGCAATCCTCCTGCGCCAAAGATGAAGAAAACAGCAAGGATAGGCTTACAGCAGGGGAACAAGTGTGTGTGTGTGCTGGTAAACCCTAAAGAAGATGGCAAATATGGCAATATCCAAAATCCTTGTCTTTGTGAGGACATGTTTTGGTCTCTCTGAGGAAAACATGTAGTTTATAAATCAAATTAAGTGATGTTTTTTTTTTGTTTTTAAATGTAAAAATGCAGAAAGTTGTGTGTGATGGGTAGGTTTAGGGGTAGGGTTAGTGTAAGCCGAGAGAATATACAGTTTGCACAGCATTAAAACCCTTACGTCTATGGAGAGCCCCTATAAAGATAGTGAGCAAGACGTGTGTAAAAGGAGGTGCTGAACATTCAGAAGATGCTGAGCAACAAGGAGGTCAAAATATGATATGATCTGTTATATTTTTAACCCTGTAAAGACTAACATATGAAATAATAGTCCCAAAAATCTCTGTATATATATTTTTTAAGGAACCTTTAGACAATTTGGTGTGGTAAATGGTATGAAATAGTGAGAATATGGAGCTCAAAATGCTCAAAACAACAGCTCAAAACAACAAATCGACTTTATTCAGAGGCCCAAACGCAATACAGTATAATGCAATGCAGTACAGTGATCAGGGCCGGCCCCAGCCCTTATGGGGCCCTAAACAGAATTTGATTTGGAGGCCCCTCGGTGCCACCAATACAATTGACTATTGTCAATTATTGATAATTCGCACACCCAGTATCAATTTTAGTAGTTGTAGCTGTGTTGCTTTCATCATGTCTGGCTGTAATGGTCTTACCCTTATACGGTTTTTAATTGTAACAGTAGCAAACCCACAGATGTGGTCAGGTGTTAATATTCAAAGCCTTACTGTACTACAGTTCACACTGGGATATGTACTTTAAAAAAAAATGTAAGTAGTCTCTTATGCTGAATATGCTCACTTTTCCCCAGGATTCTTTAATGAATAGAAGGTTCAAAAGAACAGCAATTCTCTGAAATAGAAAGCTTTAAAAAATCCTAAAAATATTGCTCACAACTGTTTTCACCATTGATAATAATCATAAATGTTTCTTGAGCATCAAATCCTCATATGAGAATGATTTGTGAAGGATCATGTGACACTGAAGACTGGAGTAATGATGATAAATTCACACTTTACTATATTCACATATAAAACGGATGTTTTACATTATAATAATATTTCACAATATTATCGTTTCTACTGTATTTTTGATCAAGTAAATGCATCCTTGGTGAGCAGAAGAGACTTCTTTTAAAAACAAGAAATGTTGATTTCTTTCAAACATTAAGCTTTTATTTTGGCGGAAATACATTTTTATTTTTTGCATTCCAGAAGCGAGGTCGAGGGACCGTGAAGGCGGGACGAGGCGGCGCTCATCAGAGAGGGCGAAGGAGTCCCCAGCGCTTGCCCGGAGCCGAAGCCTGCTGCCGTCTGCCATGTTGGGGAGGAGCTGAAGCTTGCTGCCGTCCGCCAGGTTGGGGAGGAGCAGGGAGCACGGGACGGGGACTCGCTTCCGGCCGCCCTCAGAAGGAGGAGCCACCGCCGGCCGCCAGGGGGTGGAGGAGTCTCGAGCCGTCCACCGAGCGTCCAGTACCACCGCATGGCACCGCGAAGAAGAGCCTCTCGGCTGGCTGAGGACCGAGCGGCAGTGTGTCTGGGAACCGGACCAGAATTTTTTTTTTCTTTTCTCCTCTCTCCACTCTCTCGTCTCTGTCGCTCCTCATGCTCCCCGCTCCGTTCTCTCACCTCGCTGTTCTTATCAGGTCCCGCGGCCGCCGTGATCGGCCCCCCCGGGGAGGGGGGAGTAGAGCGCAGTCTCGGGAGTGCCCCCCGGCCTGCGAAGGGCGTTGGGGGTATGTGGCGAGCAGCGAGGTTGAGGGACCGTGAGGGCGGGACGAGGCGAGCCGCAGCGATCTCGGCCCTCGCGGAGGAGTGAGGGAGTATAAAGGAGGAGCGACGACAGTGAGGGATGAGAGAGGACCAGGCCTGGATTTTATGTTGTATTTTATTTACGTTATGTTATGTGTACGCTGCAGTCGTCCGTGAGGGGCTGCAGATTTTTATTTTCATTTTGTGTTTGTGTGTAGGCGGCAGTCGACCGCGAGGGGCTGCCGCCGCCATTTTAGTTTTCATTTGTTTATTAAAAGTTTTTGAACGTTCGCCGGTTCCCGCCTCCTTCTTCCCGTACAAACAAGCTTTACTACATGTAGAAAAAAACTTTTTATTTTATAAATAAAACTTCCAAAATATAGGCCACACAACTTATAATTCCAAGGGGACGATATAGCAGTTTGCAGAAAAACATTTATTGAGAAACTGGAAGCTATGCTGTACTCCGTACAAAACATGCAGCACGTCGAACAAGATATTCGCACTAAACCATATCACATTCTCAAATCCATCCATTCATAAAAAGGTTACCGGGCAACTGACGAGTAACGTTACGTTTTAGCGCTGGTTTTCTCGCGCTTGGACTTTGACCCCTGGCCAACAAGCGAATAGTGTCTGGCTCGTGCAATGCTGTCAGAATCAATTTGTGCATATATTAGAAAACTTAACATTTTGCAGTTTATTTAGTAATTGTTTAAGGCCATTTCGCGATTTCAATCATCATGAAATAACATACTACAAAAAGTCATTTCATGTGCTCTTGGGGGCCCCCTGGTGGCAAAGGATTTGCAATTGGGTTGTTGGGTTGGGTTGTTTTAAGCAAACATTTAACCCAAGCGCTGGGTTAAAACAACCCAATTGCTGGGTTAGTCCATTTTCAACCCAACTTGGGTTATTTTTAACCCAGCATTTTTTAAAGTGTGTGTATATATATATATGGATAATCAAGTTAACCTAAGTTGCTTCAGACCAGTATGCTAAGTGTTCATCTTGAAATATTGCTAACAATATAAATGCTATTCTTACGTTAACTTACAAAATCTGTGCAGATTTGACAGCAGAAGGTGGACGTTTGTACAATTATATACTAAAAGATATAAAAAAAACAAGCCTAGACTATCACTCAGACGACAGAAGGCATGGAGTAGATTGTGTGGGACAGGTTTATCATCAAAGAAATATTTGATCAAATATGATTGATAGGGTTATGCTTATTTGTATGAATTTGTTTTGTATCAAAATTAAATAAAGAGAATGTATAAACTTATAAGGAATGCTATGCAGTTTTGTTGAAAATCATGTTGTAAAACATTCCTTTTTTTATTTGAAAGTTAATGATTAAAAGAGTTTTCCTACAGTATAATTCAATAGCCCATCTGGGGCATTTCATGTGCTTAAAACAAGCCAGTTTCCATGCTTGATTTTATGTCAGATATAGCTTATCAAACACATGATACATATCACAAGAAAAACAAAAAACAAAAAAACAACGCAGCAAAATGCCCGTGATTTGGTTTGTTTCATCTTCCTAGACTAAAACCCAGCCTCATTCCTGCTGTGCTCCTGTCTTTGTGCAAATGGTGATGAGTTTTGATCATGATGCAGGACATTTCGAAGGCTGTTGTGTCCTGCTTTTCAAAGATCACATGTAGCTTAATCTTACCTTTGTAGCATAATGCATAATGGTGACCGCCGGCGAGTAATGAATGATGCAAAGATTAACCTTTAGCCCTTGTGAAGGACACTGATTATATGTGTGTATTAGTGCTTAAGCGTGCAGGGATGAAACGGTCATGTCTTATGTATGATTGTGTTCCTTTATCCTGCCTTTCTAGTGCAGGAACAAAGGCGGTGGACCCCTAAAAGGTGCCCAACAGGCTGTGAATTCGCTTGAATAAAGGCAAGGGAAAGTGCTATAAAGAGCTCATCTGGGCCTGGGATGCATTAATCATGCGTGTCCGCTCCGTGGCCCGCCAGGCTTGAGCTTTGAGTCCTCTGCGTCCTACTTGTGATCAAAAGCTCTATTAAAAATCTGTCAAGACTATAAAAGCTACATTTCGCAAACATGCCTCACGCGTTTAGTCCCCTGTTCTCCTGCTTTACGGCTCTCGCTGCATTACTCAACAAGTATCACATAAGGTTACAGTGTAGCACCATCCATATGCAGACTACTGTATAATCTGTTCTTGGTGGATAAAAATGATTTTTCATTGAAAATCATCACATTATAAAAATCAAATATGGTTTGTGCATGTTTGTAAAGATGTTAGAATTACACAGAACAGAATCGAACCATTATACATGTCAAAATAGGTTAAATATATGCGATGCCATAATTCATTAATATAATTTATAATAATCGCAATAAAATTATATGATAATTATATATTTGTACAATTCGAAAGTTGAGCACAGCATTTAAGGTCTCCTTGTTATAATGAATATATTTAAGTACTGAGTAATATTAATTAACTATGTGTGCTTATAGGCTTAGGGTTTGTTGCATGCATTTATGCATAATTTATAGTTATTTCTAACTGCATGTAACAAGGACACTGTAAAATAAAGTATGCCCTACATTTTGGTAAAAAAAAATTCTTTATGTTTGCTGAAACTATACTTTATGAAAAAAAAAAAAAAAAAAAAGACCAGTATTACTGTATGCTATGGCAAACCTGCATACTGTATAGAGTCACAGGTTCTTTGTCTGATTGTTTGTTCATGCACACATACCTCATGATGACACAATTACTGATCACCTGCACCTGGCACCAATCAGAACCCTCATCAAGAGCAATCTTGATTTTGATGAATACTTACCTCCAATGTTTCTCCAGCGATCTCCTACCTGCTCCTTGTGTCCCGATTCCCCAACGAACCTCTTCTCTGCCAGTAAGCCACTTCCTGTACCTCTATATTCACCTGTTTGGACCATCCCTGGAAGTGTATGCTCTACAAATTCAACATCCACGAATCTGCAGTCTCCAACGTCATATATTCATTGATGCTTTGGGATGCTAACAACTGAACCTTGAAACAATATATCCTTTATGCACTCCTACTTAGCCAATCTACCTCCAGGAAACCACCTCTCCTCCCTGCAGCTCCAGAGTCCACTCCGGCCCACAAGTCCTCTCCAAAGTCTGCTGCAGTCCATGAACCCTCTCCAGAGTCTGCTCCAGCCCACGAGTCCTCTCCAGAGTCTGCTCCAGCCCACGAGTCCTCTCCAGAGTCTGCTCCAGCCCACAAGTCCTCTCCAGAGTCTGCTCCAGCCCATGAGCCCTCTCCAGAGTCCGCTCCCCCCCAAGAGCTCTCTCCAGAGTCTGCTCCAGCCCACAAATACTCCACAGAGTCTGCTCCAGCCCACGAGTCCTCTCCAGAGTCTGCTCCAGTCCATGAGCCCTCTCCAGAGTCTGCTCCAGCCTGTGAGCCCTCTCCAGAGTCTGCTCCAGCCCACAAATACTCCACAGAGTCTGCTCCAGCCCATGAGTCCTCTCCAGAGTCTGCTCCAGTCCATGAGCCCTCTCCAGAGTCTGCTCCAGCCTGTGAGCCCTCTCCAGAGTCTGCTCCAGCCCACAAATACTCCACAGAGTCTGCTCTAGTCCATGAGTCCTCTCCAGAGTCTGCACCAGCCCACGAGTCCTCTCCAGAGTCTGCTCCAGCCCACGAGTCCTCTCCAGAGTCTGCTCCAGCCCACGAGTCCTCTCCAGAGTCTGCTCCAGCCCACAAGTCCTCTCCAGAGTCTGCTCCAGCCCATGAGCTCTCTCCAGAGTCCGCTCCCCCCCACGAGTCCTCTCCAGAGTCTGCACCAGCCCATGAGCTCTCTCCAGAGTCTGCTCCAGCCTGTGAGCCCTCTCCAGAGTCTGCTCCAGCCCACAAATACTCCACAGAGTCTGCTCCAGCCCACGAGTCCTCTCCAGAGTCTGCTCCAGTCCATGAGCCCTCTCCAGAGACTGCTCCAGGCCATGAGTCCTCTCCAGAATCTGCTCCAGCCCACAAGTCCTCTCCAGAGTGTGCTCCAGCCCACGAGTCCTCTCCAGAGTCTGCTCCAGCCCAAGAGTCCTCTCCAAAGTCCACCCCAGCCCATGAGTCCTCTCCAGAGTCTGCTCCAGCCCATGAATCCTCTCCAGAATCTGCTCCAGCCCACAAGTCCTCTCCAGAGTCTGCTCCAGCCCATGAATCCTCTCCAGAGTCTGCTCCAGCACACGAGTCCTCTCCAGAGTCTGCTCCAGCCCAAGAGTCTTCTCCAAAGTCTGCTCCAGCCCACAAGTCCTCTCCAAAGTCTGCTCCAGCCTGTGAATCCTCTCCAGAATCTGTTCCAGCCCACAGGTCCTCTCCAAAGTCCACCCCAGCCCATGATTCCTCTGCAGAGTCTGCACCAGCCCATGAATCCTCTGCAGAGTCTGCACCAGCCCATGAATCCTCTCCAGAATCCGTTCCAGCCCACGAGTCCTCTCCAAAGTCTGCTCCAGTCCATGAGCTCTCTGCAGAGTCTGCTCCAGCCCATGAGTCCTCTCCAGAATCCGCTCTAGCCCATTAGCTCTCTCCAGAGTCTGCTCCAGCCCATTAGCTCTCTCCAGAGTCTGCTCCAGCCCATGAGCTCTCTCCAGAGTCTGCTCCAGCCCACGAGTCCTCTCCAGAGTCTGCTCCAGCCCATGAGTCCTCTCCAGAATCCGCTTCAGCCCACAAGTCCTCTCCAGAGTCTGCTCCAGCCCATTAGCTCTCTCCAGAGTCTGCTCCAGCCCATGAGCTCTCTCCAGAGTCTGCTCCAGCCCACGAGTCCTCTCCAGAGTCTGCTCCAGCCCATGAGTCCTCTCCAGAATCCGCTTCAGCCCATAAGTCCTCTCCAGAGTCTGCTCCAGCCCACGAGTCCACTCCAGAGTCGGCTCCAGCCCATGAGCCCTCTCCAGATTCTGCTCCACAGGAACTGGGAACAATTTTAGTTCTAGGAACGCCTTTTCTGAAGTAGCTCCTACTTCAGAGTAGGGTCTAACCCAGCACAATAGGAACTACCAGTGGCTATTTTAAAAAGTTGAGTTAGTTGACTCAAGTAAAACAATGGCGGCTTTTGATGACATCATCTGACCACACCACACCATCGCAATAAAACCAAATGCAGATGAACACATTGTGTTTTATATGTGGGGGAAAATGTGTTTGTGGTGGAAATCCTTATCATAACAACAAGAGCTGTGTTTATTTATTAAAAATTATTAGAATATAGATATGCATGTGTGGACAAGTGTTTAGTTTCATGGAAAATATATTTACCTGGTAATGGTATGCTCCAAAGAGGGGAGGGGCTTGCTTCTATTCTGAGCCCAAACAGAGATCCAGGGTCAAGGGTCTTCTGGCTGAGAAAGCAAACTGTGGTGCCATAAGCAACACTCAGAACAAGAGTGTATTGTAGATGCCATTAATTTACATTAAATCATTTAATGCATATTATATGCAATAATATCCCCACTTCCCTGGCACACTAAATAAACAACACCTTGCACTGATATACTTTATGGGTTGAGCCATCTTTTTTTTTCCTTCTTTTTTTATTCAAACCACAACACATCTGTCTATATTCAATTCATTTTATTTTGCATTTATATTGATTTTACACAGTAAACGCTTTAAAGTTTAATTCATTTTTGGTAGCAGGGAGAGTTTCTATCTGCTAGAGCATCTGTATTATCTTCAAGGATATCTTTTTTCGTTTTTATCTGAAGGTGTTGCTGCCATGGACACTGAATCTCTACAGGGGTGTTAAACACTGTGTGCTTCTGAGCATCTCTGACAACACATGAGGTGACTGTTAGAGTCCATCCTTCTGATTAAAGAAAGCTCCACATCATCACACACTGGAAATACACTACAGACGAAACCTTTGTTTTTCATGCACTGGTCAATTTGGGGATATTGTCAGACTTTATTTCAGACTAGTGGAGAGAAATCATCTAAATTTCACATTTAAGTGTTTTTTTCATTGCACTTTATCCATTTGTGTCTGTAGATTTCAACTACAATACAAATCTTTAAAGGCAGTGAGTTTTTATTTTTCAGAACTCTCCACTTTAGCAGCACTTGCATACACCAAACAGTTTTATTCCTATATTCTGAAGGTTTGATCACATATAATTTCTTTCTGATATGAGGATGAAATAAAAGCTGGATTAAGTGCAAAAGTCCAATTTATTTAAACACAAATAAACTCACTGGCAAAAACCACGATGAGCGGAACAATAAGACCATACACTGACAAAAACATACAAAGAACTGAACAACACACAGAGCTTAAATAGACAGAGCTAATCAAAGAAACCAACATCAGGTAAGCTACTCAATCAGTAAACAAGGAGACAGAAAACAGAGCAAAACCAACTCAGAGTAACACAAATACAGATAACATTGCCTTGCCTATGCAAATTAGTCCATATTTAAGAAGATGTCTCATTTGCATATTTAAATGTAACATTTTAGAAAACCTGTATAGTTATTGTCTATATCAGCATGCACTGTTTCTCGACTGTTTCTTGAGTTTTCTTCAGGTAACGAACACGTCACAATATTCCTCATTTAAATAATGCATACGGAGAATAAAGGGACGGGCCTGGTTGAGTTAGGGATTGTTCGACTTCATACAGCGATGCGCAGGCCGATCGGCGGCTGACTTGAAGCAGTGCATGGCGGTTCGAAATTTTGTCCCACTTGAGACAGCGCCAACGCCACGTGACGCATGTCAACAAAGTGCCGCGAGAGCGATTCGAGAGCAGTCGGCTAATACAGCCGGTGCAGTGTTCTCCGGGAACACTTCCCATAACACCTGATGTACTCGTTACATCACCAGAAGAATGGCATCTACGCTAATGATAGTCTCTGTTTTATCCCGAGGTTTACTGCAGTCAGCCGGATCCGGGCCGTATCCAGATCAGATGGTGGACCTTCGATCAGAAAAAACCAACGCAGGACCCTGAAGTGTCTGCAGAGACCGTGATTAGACTCCCCCTAAAACTGCCTCATCGATACGGCATCCTCAATAAACCCGTCTCCGGCGTGATGACTCCGATTGTTCGAATATTACAATTTAATAATTCTTAAATCGATAAGTCATCCTCAATAAACCCGTCTCCAGCGTGTTGCCTCCGGTCCTTCGAATATTCCGATCTATTATGACCTCTGACCTGTAAAGTTGCCAGAATAATAATCATACGCTGTTTGTTAATTGGCCAGAGGAGAACTGCCCCCCCGGCTGAGCCTGGTTTCTCCCAAGGTTTATTTTTCTCCATTAGGTCACCTGATAGGGTTTTGGTTTCCTTGCCACTGTTGCCTCTGGCTTGGCGTGCTCAGTTGGGGACACTACATTTTTCAACTAAATATCAAAATAAATCTGATTATTAAACTAAATTAACCATATAAACTAAATTACTGATCTAAAGCCCACACTGTCACTGTATGATAATTGAAATGAACTGATGACATCACCGTTTTCTCCAGAATACGGCTGAATAAAATTATGTTGCATTATTTTCCTGTTTAACACTGTGAAGCTGCTTTGAAACAATCTGCATTGTTAAAAGCGCTAGATAAATAAAGTTGACTTGACTCTAGAGCAGCTGCACAGACTCTGATGACGACACAGCTGTTCCACGATTGGCCAGATTCACCGCATGACAGCGATCACGTGTGTTTTGTGTTTATTCTAAAACCTTCAGTTCCACTAATGCTCGCAACTCAATTTTTTGTATAACAATAAAACCTCTTTTCATGTAGAAGCGATGTTATATTGTCATGTTTATCAAAATAAAACTGATAAAAGACGTAGACCCCACTTCACTGATAGTGTAGGCTTATATGTTATTATATTATAAAGAATATATTATTCTTGTACAAACACACGCTGTATTAAGCAGTGCATGCAGTACTGAATGAAAATGTCTCTGAAATGTCTGTGTATTTGACAAATATTGCATTTATTTCACTTCAGCTGTGATAAAGTTTGCAAACACAGCACGAGCGCCACTGCGGGATGCAGAAAGTGTCCGACTTCACGTCTCCGTTTGCAGCTCCTCCCCGCCTGCACGCGGCTACTCTCGCCGATCGGTTCCATCCAGCCGCAGCCGATGTCCAACACACCTTTAGTTAGTCGTGTGTTGACACCAAGCGACAACCTCCCGCAGTTTCTCTTGAAGCCAATACAGAAGTGACTTAAACTGCAATTCATCGACTGGCCGCTAGGGACTGGCTCCAGAAGGAGCAGAATCTCATTGAGCTCATGTTAAAATGTCCAACTTTACAGCAGAAGAACACATGTTTACAGTCTGGGACAAATTGTGCTTTTGGTCTATACGGTTAATTTTGCCCTTCATGATGACTGTGAGGGGGGTGAATGTTTTTATAACTCATTCTAAACTCCTCTTCAGAATCCTATGGGTGACGTCACGGACACTACGTCCACGTTTTTTACAGTCTATGGTTGAAACTGGCGGTTATGGTAAGGGGCGGGACATTTCCTGGAAGAACATGCTGGAAGCGCTTGACCAATCACAACACACTGCTCCAGCCGTATTGTGCTTTTCAGAAGGAGGGGCTTCATAGAGACAGGAACTAAAGGGGTGCGTGTCCCAAAAACATTGTTAGCCAACTATGGTCGTAATTTATAGCAAAAGATATAGCATTGATTCGATCTTAAATTAATTCATTAAAAGAAGTCATTACTCCGCCACCTGTGTGACATCATTACCAACGTGGTTGAACGACAAATTTGCGACATTATGGTTTGGGGAAACAGCCGTGCATCGTACTACAGTAGTTCAGCAGCGAGTTACGCCGTCGTACGGGAAATGCGTCCCAGAGCGTTACTGATTTCCCAAATATGGGGAAAATAATGTGTTGTTGAACATTCATCAAGGATGAAAACTTTCTAGTAAAGCACAAAAACAAATCAAAGACTGTCATGTTTAGAGTTTGTTTTTGAAATGCTTTCACCGTGTGTCTTCTGTTTTCGTTGTTGTCCGAATCTTCTTTGTTATTCTCCTAGTCAGTGTGTTAATTGGTCCATTGTTACTGACTGAGAGCTCGTTTCAGGTGTGTCTTGTTAATTAGCCCTCTGTTTGCCATGTATTTAAGCCCTCAGTTTATGTCTGTTCTTTGTCAAGCTTTATTTTACATCAATGTGTTTCTTCTCCTTGTTATTCTCCTGTTTATTGCTATTATTAGTAGGTTCAAGGACGTTCCAATTATCTTCTTTGTCGTGCGCTTTACAGCCACACACTGTGACACACATAGGTCCACTTTAAAGTTTTACTCTTGCCTTAAAGGAATATTCCAGGTTCATTGCAAATTAAGCTCAATTGACAGAATTTGTAGCATAAAGTTGCTTACCACAACAACAAAAAAATTGTTTAAACTTGTCCCCTCTGATCTGGGTTACAGTAAGGGAGGTGGAAATGAATGGAGCCAATCTGTAAACCTTAGCAACAAGATGGAAACAATACGCTTGTTAACATGATTTTATTGAAACTAAACGCAAGACATTTAGAGCCTTTATTATTCATATCTGGGTGGATCAAATGATTTGGCCAACTTCATCCCTTCTGGATCGCCCAGCTAAGCAATCTGTCTGAAATGGGTTGCGGCAGATGAGAAGGGGAATTGCTCTGTCAGTGTACACATCACTTAATGTCCTACTGAGAGCAGGAGAGCTGGACACACTCGGCTGGATAGCAATCGTCTGCAGGCCAGATAAGCCCACAGACCGATTGGATTTACCTATTACTCCCACAATCCACTGGAACAATATTTAATTTTGATCTTCAACTCCGACTGAAATCTGATCTGGTACAAGATACAGTACAACGTCAATAAGCATACCAGTACAAGCGGGCTAAATCACAATATCACGTTTTAATACTTTACTCATGCATTGTAATGCAATTTTAGAACATTTTAGAATTGAGGTAGAATTGAGACATTAGACAATGCATTAGCTAACATGAACTGACACTAGGCAATGTTTTTTTTTTTTTTTTTTACAGTATCCCACTCCACATTTTATGTTGGGCTAAAATTTGGGCCCTGTATAGGATTGTCTGTGGGTTCCATAATGGCCCCATGCCAATTGCCCATATGGATTATTATATAGGACTGCACCTGCCACTATAGGTCCCAGCTTTAATTATTTATTAATAACGTTTCTTAACAAAATGTTTGTTTATTAGTGTGCGCTCCTAAAATGAAACTTGAAATGATTTCACATTACTCATTGTATATGCCAAGTCTACTTTGTATGATGAACAGATATGGATTTAAGACATTATTCACTCTCAAAATAAAACGTATAACTACACACAAACACAGAACACAAATCTCACTTGTGTTAAACCACATTGGTTTTCACAACGACATGTCACCAAGCATCATAACATTTCACGTATTCTATTTCTCGTATTGCATTACTTTGTTTTACTATGATAGTCAGAAACACTAATCCCTAATGGTCACTACAAACACAATTTCAACACCATTGAATAAGGAAAATATTTCTATATAACTTACAACTATCCACAAATGCCCATCATCTCCCCTGCTTTAGAGAAGTGTGGGAATGTGCTCTAAAACATACCTTGTTGAGTTTCTTTAACCCTGTAAAATAAATGTTATTTCAGTCTCAAAATTCCACATTTAATTAAATGGGCTCATGGTCTGAAGCTCATGGCGCAGGTGCTCTAAGGGCGTGTCCGAATCTACTTTTGCTATTTTAACATCTGAAAAAAACTGCCTGCATGACAGACGCATGGTCCAAAAAGGTTGTCCCTCGTCTCTTAATGAGTCATGGGTGTGTTTTGGGCATAACGCGCAATAAACCAATCAGAGTCTCATCTCCCTTTCCCTTTAAAAGCCAGTTCTGCTCACACCATGGCGGATTCACTATTTACATGAGGAAAGTCTGAACGCTTCTCCAGAGAGGAATCCTTTTATTTTTAATATTTGAAAATGTGTGTGTGCTGTCGAGCTTCCCTGTGTCAAGTCAAGTCAACTTTATTTATATAGCGCTTTTTACAATGCAGATTGTTTCAAAGCAGCTTCGCAGTGTTAAACAGGAAGATAATGCAACAGAATTTGATTCGGCTGTACAGCCGCTCTGGAGGAAACGGTGATATCATCAGCTCATTTCAATTATCATACAATGTGGGCAGATCAGTAATTTAGTTGATAGTTCATTTAGTTTAGTAATTCAATTTATTTGGATATTTTAGTTGAAAATTTAGTGTCCCTAACTGAGCAAGCCAAGCCAAAGGCGACAGTGAATGGAGAAAAATAAACCTTGGGAGAAACCAGGCTCAGTCAGGGTGCCAGTTCGGAATATTCGAAAGATATCGAAAGAGGCATCACGCCGGAGACGGGTTTATTGTGGATGACGTGTCGATTAAACAATTATTAAATAGGAATATTCGAAAGATCGGAGTCATCACGCCAGAAACGGGTTTATTGAGGATGCCGTGTCGGTGAGGCAATTTCAGGGGGGAGTCTAATCTGTGTGTAATAATCAGAGTGTACGTGTGTTGTGCCTATAGGCTCATATTGCTAACACGCCCTTTAAATAACATAACAATAACAATAATTGACTTTAGAGCAGGTTAGTGTTGTCGTTTTTCAGTTCCTCACAATAGCAACGCTCCAACAATGCTCCTGAACACACCAGACCAGACGCCCATGGGTGAACAGATGTGCCAGTGTGTTTGATATTTAAACAACGTGGAGCTGGACGTGAACATGAGAACTGCAAAAAACTTGCTGTTTCTTTGTAATTATTTGTGAAATTTACTAGCAATTTCTGACTGAAAATGTAAATCTTAAACCAGATTTTTTTTTCACTGTAGCTTAAAAAATGACTGGGTATCTGAAGAAACACTCTTTTAATATGAAATGCTCTTAACGAATAATGTAATGATGATAAAAGCACAATGCATTCAAGAGTTATCAGTAAGCACAGATGCTCTTCTCTACTGGTGCCATGTGCTAAATCGACATGTTGACACTGAACATCTGGTTGCTTATTTTCCATGATAATTAGCTCTGGTTTGTTCAACAGAAACGTTTTTTTCTCTCTCTCTCTCAGCATGAAAACCAGGGAGGTCACCCTAAAATAATGAGAATGCATGCCTCAAATGACCATGACTCTGAGCTGTTGAGCTGATATTTGTTAAATCCATTAGCAGTGACAGAAGTGTCGTAGGATATTGTCTTTAGGCAGGCAGAAGACAAAAGTGTGTTACAGCAGCTTCAACACAAATTAGATCAGGTCAAGTTAAAAACTGTAAAAACATGTTTCTGATGTCATTACATTTCTCATATTAATTAATTACGTTTTTCCACTGTTTCTGAAACAGTTTTTAATGGATGGTAACAGCTCATTGTCACGGTTGGCTTGCGGCTGGACGGAGAAGTATCCAACAAAAACGTATTATATATCCATAACACACAGGGAGTCTTTATTATAAATCCATAACACACAGGGGAAACGTAGGAGAATCACAAAGCAACATTATCCACACATGAGAACTGAACTGGGTATATATATATATACACACACACACATGGCAAACATAAATAGACTGATATGTAAATATAAAAACAAACAAGAACAAAATCATTAACCAAGGAAACCGAAACTAAACAGTGCAGGGAAACAGGAACTAAAGGAAACAAAACAGAATATCAACATACTGTAAGTCCATATAATGGAAAATAAAACTGACATTAAACCCCCCTTCTGGATGGAAGTAGAGCTGGTGACAAACAAGACCAACATGACCAAGGAGCTGGCAGAAACCTTCACTGGTGCGGGCGAAACCTGGGGATCGACTGATGGAGGCCGAACTGGGGGAGGTGGAGACCCAGACAGAGCTGACACCACAGGCCTGGAAGATCTAGGTGGAGCTGCTAGCTTGGGAGAACAAGGTGGAGACGGGGGCTCGGCAGACCTAGGGTGACACCAAAGGGAATGAGCCCAAGAGAGCCTAAGGCGTGGAGGGACAAGGCACAGCTGAAGGCCTGGAAGTCTGTGACGTAGGCAGAGCTATGACTGACCAAGGCAAAGCCGGAAGGATGAGTGAGCCTGGTGGAGCTTGAGGGCTGAAAGACCATGGTGGAGCCAAGGGAGCACAGAACCAGGGCATAGCCGACAGGCTGAGGGCGAGTTATGGACCGAGTACCGAGGTGAAGCTGGAGGATTGGCATCACTGTGTTGAGCTGGGGATCGGGATGCCCAAGGTGGAGCCAGAGAGCTGCATGGAGCAGGCAGAGCCGAGGAGCTGAGTGGCACCAGTGAACCAGGCAGATCCAGGGGATTAGATGGAGCCAGAAGAGAGGACGCAAGCATCATCAGTTTGAAGCATAATAAAAGTACTGCTGTACACAAACAAGCCCAAACAAGAGCTATAGGCATGCTTTTTATGAAAGTTGTCTTCTGGGCCAATGATAAGACAAGCACATCTGCCCCATTAAGTAAGTAAATAAACAAACAAACATTCATTTAATTGCTGCAGCATCATACAAAATGCCCTGTACAGTACATACTGTTTTTCGTGTACTATATAGTAGGGAAGTAAGCGATTTCGGATGCCCCTAAATCACAGTGAGCAACCATCCAACCATCATAAAAGTAATCCATTTGGCTCCAGGGGGTTAATAAAAGCCTTCTGAAGTGAAGCGATGCATTTTTGTAAGACAAATATCCATATTAATACATTTATAAACTATAATCACTGGCTTCCTGTAATGGCCGTACACAAGTGTAGTTCCGGCGTGACCTCTGACCCGACACATGCCGTATTGATAAACGTGGAAGCGCAGAGGATAGAGCAAAACAAAACGCTGGCCACAAATTAGAAGTCTAAAAGGAGAATGATGAAAGATGGCTGTAAAAATAAATCTGCATTGTTTGTCCTTTAGACGTATCATTAAACAAATTCACAAAAATCTAACCGAAGTAAAAGAATTGAAAGTGGGGAAAAACTCACATTATGAAATAAATGCTTTTCTCCAAAACACGGCCATAATTAGCCCTCCTAGTGTGATATCTCTGAAGTATATTCCCATTAGTATTTACATTTTTTTAGCACACCAGGGTGACTAAGAACATGAAATTGTCCAGCCATGACTTCCTGTTTCACAGGAGTATAAATATGAGGAAACACAAAGGCCAAATTTCCTTAATCGTTCATCACAATGAGTAAAAGCACAGAATATAGTTCTGATGCACAGCAAACGATTGTTGAACTTCACAGAATAGAAAGTGGCTGTAACAAAGAGCTAAAACATTGAAAATCCCCATTTCCACCTTCAAGGTAATAATTAAGATTAAATATGTTATGAATCTGCCTGGAAGACGTGTATATATCGTCCTAATGCACGGTGAGGAGGAGAGTTTGAGTGTATAAAAACAATAGAAGTTAATGCAATGTTGGATTTAGACAGCTAAGAAAACGTGCATGGGCCCACGCTTGTTATATTGAGTGTTATTACTGCTTCATTAGGTTCTGTTTACCTTCAGTAAGTGAAGTTTATAGTGTTTCATACCGTCATTTGAAACAATCTGTGCATTTTGAGACACTGAATATCTTCACTCTATTCAACCCGCATTTGCTTTTAATATTCGGGTTACAATTAATGTAAACATTTCCTTTATTTGTTTTATTCTGCGGAACTGTTCGAAGTTTTGAAGTCCTCATGAAATCAAGAATGAATGTTATCTATAGGCTAACATGCTTCAATCTGCCATTCCATTTGAGCCAAAAAAAGTGTCACTGTGTGTCTGTTTACTATGTTTTCCTGTTTTTTTTGTCTCAACCTCTCTGTCGTCTGTTTGTGTCGTGTTTAGCTCAGTTTATACTTTGTAATTTACTGCTCTCAGTGAACGTTATTGCATTTTGTAATCTGTGTAATTAAGGGTGCGCTCACACTTGTAGTTCGGTTCGTTTGGTCCGGATCAAAAAAACAAAAACAAAACATATAGTCCTGGTTGGCTTAGCGTTCACACTGGCATTTTTAACAGCGAACCTAAAGTTACCGAACCAAAGGCGTAGGGATATGGTCACAACCTGATTGGTCGGCTTTAATGACGTATATTTCGCAACGGAGCTGCTTACCGAACATTCAAAACAATGCTGTGTGCAGGATTAAACGCCATCATTTTATGCGTGTACATATGGTTTTATTTTGACCAGCTGAGAACTCACGAAGAGCTCATCAAATGTTCAACACATTCAGAACAGCAGCAGGATTTCCTCCGGTGTGTGCAGAAACGCAGATCTGCATTTATTGATGAGGCTCTTTACCTCCTCGCTGCTCCACGTTTGCCCTCTACTCATTTTGGATACACCGATCTTTCCGCGTCGTCAAATCAGCCGACCTGTAGCGTCGCATCTTGTGACATCACATACTGTTTTTGGTTCGTTTACATGTCTTTGGTCTGTGTTGCGTTCATATATCAATCGAACCGCACCAGAGTTGGTTTGGAAGCGGACCGAGATCCATCTCTTTAGCGCCCCCCCCCCTGTTCCTAATGTTCCTTTACCCTCTTGAGTCGGCGGTCGATTTTCAACTCAAATAACTGTCGTTTTTTATCATTCAGGCAAGTGTTATACATCATTATAATCTGTTAAGTTTCTATTTTGTTTTGTGTACAGTCACAATAAAAACAAACTGTTGTGCTTTTTGCAAAATAAAGAAAACAAACATGATGCGCGATCAACAGCCTCTCCGTCAAAGACGTTCATTCAGATAGTCTTCAGAAAATGGCCTCTAGCTTAGAGAATACTTGTCTCACAAACATGAGACATACTTCTAAAGAAACGCTGAAATGGCAGGTTGTAAACACTGTAAACCAGATCAAAAACAAATATTCTGTGTTTATGTAATCTGTTTGAAAGCAGAGAGATGTTAGTCGTTCCTGAGCGGCTCATTATACACTAATGCGACCACGCCCGCGAAGCGCGTGCTCTATTGAGATTCAAATACTGAGGCTCCGGAGTCGACGCCCACACACACATCAACTCAAACAAACACATCAAGTACTGCATTCCTACTACAACTACATCGTTTTGAGACGCGTTTAAACTTACCTTTGTGTTCTTTGAGGCTGTTCTTCTTGTTTAATAGCAACACATAGGAATTGTACTATAGGCTGCTTTATACATTTTGTGTTACAGAAGTCAAATAAAGTCCACCCATTTGAAGATTATCGCTAGGGGGCGCTACATATGTACTTGTAGACCTAACCTACATAAAACAGAGTGTGTGACTGTTATAACCTCAAAATGAAGATTAGTATGAAGATGTGTGCTAGTTATTATTCCCCCGTTGCCAACATTGGTGCCACAGGCTGCCGACCCCTGTAGAATAAAGAAATGGTTCATTTAATTCATGATCACATGGACAGAAAACATGCTGCACATTATGAGTTCTACTGTATGGTTCACAACATATCAGTGCATTTTCCCATTTTCCCATTCCCATTTTCCCAGCCTCTATCTGAATACTGGTCAATCTAGTAAAACTCGGAATTGTGGCAGTGCAGTTATTTATTTTAAGATATGTAAAAATAGCAAAAAATAGAGTATTTTAAGAAAAGATTTTATATAATCTGCTTGTTATTAGTGTGAAGCAAATGCTGTCCCATACGCAGTTCATCAAAGTATCATTTTAAATCCTGCTACACATTTTTTATTTTACAATCCAGTTAGGACATCTGAATTCATTAGGAAATTTGAATTTGATTTACATTTTTCAATGTAGCAACTGTTCCTTTAAAGGTAAGGTAAGCAATTTTCGGAGAGGCTAGCAATAGCGAGCTAGCTTTGAACGTGTAAGATCCCACCCTCCTTTCCGAGCGTCTCCAAAACCTCACCTTCTTAAAGTGTACAGCAGGAAACAAACAATGAGAGTCGCCGTTAAACGACCTCATGTCTCAAAACGCACAATATTACAATAACAATGAACGTAAACAACATTAAGAGCGCTGTACCACCTGACTGCTGCAGATTCATGATGCCTTCCACAGATGATACACACCGATCAGACATAACATTATAACATTATGTTATGAGGCATAACATTATGACCAGGTGAAGTGAATAACACTGATTATCTCTTCATCAGGGGTCCTGTTAGTGGCTGGGATACATTCAAAAAAATAAATAAAAATGCAATTTTTGAAGTGGTACCACACTTCTATACTGAGTAATTTTTACAAATAACAATTTAGTTATATGAACAAAAGAAATTCAAGTAAAGCTGACACAATTTCTTTGAGTAAATGTGAATTTGAATTTGTCACTGTTACATGATATTTATATGTGCAGTTTACTTAATAATGTTATGTTAAATTGATAAAAGCTTATTATGTTCGGTGAATTTATTGATTTAATTTAACTTATTAAATGTACTATTTGCTCTACAAGTGTAGTGGGAAACTATTAAATAGCATATTTTTAGAAACAAAATGCAAAAATAACTAATTGGACAAACTTAATTTAATCGAGGGCAGGAATTCCATCCAATAAATGTGTGTATATGAGTGCCCACAGCCTAAACACCAGCACCACTCTTTTGCACAATGGTAAAAATGACAGAAACTTCTCTAAATGTCCAACATAACACTAACATAAACTAACAACATCTTTCCCTTTACTGAAAAACACCTCAAATAACACTTCAATCCCTAAATTTACTCTCCTAATGCAGTCCCTTGCAAAGCATGCTGGAAACTACACTCTTTAAAAAAAAAGGTTCTATATGGCAGAGTCCTGCACGGGTGCGGGTACCCGACGGGTGACCCGCGAATATCGCTGAAATGGGTGAAAAACATCCTACTGTGTCAGATACGGATACGAGTCGGACATGAACGAACACGAGTCTAAACACGGGTTTTAAACAGTCACGTGCAAACAAATATAGACCTTTATATAAAAAGATATGCATGTATATTGTAGATGTGTTCCTAAAAATATGCATATACAAAAATACGCCTTGCCTGTAATTTCATCAGTTTATTTGTGGCCGCGCAACGCGCCCTCCCACTTCACTTCAGCACTTCAGTCGTCAAAATGGATCATGAGGAGTTGAAGAAAAGATAGTGGAACATCATCGCTGAGGAAGCACGCAGATAACTGTGCTAATAAACCAAGCACAAGCAGTTCTATCGAACAGTATTTTTGTTATGTTTCCTGAGTTTGGTCTCTTAATTACACTGTCTTAGTACATTAAGCCACATTAAGCTTTTTCTTATAATGGTTTTCTATGGGAGGAAAACGCTTAACGTGGAATTAAACGCGCTGCGTTCATATTCTGATTTTTTTTAACATAGTATACGTTATTAGTATTATGTTTAGCCTACTGAGTTTGGTCTCTTAACAACAGTGCATACATTAAGCCACGTTAAGCGTTTTTCACGTTAAGCTTTTAAAATGTCCCGGCTGAAGTTGTCCTTGTGTTAATGGTCGTGTAATATCTTCTGTTTGCTGGCAATAAACATTTATGTAAAGGTGTCTATAATGTGATATGCTAAACTGATATTATCGCGGGTGCGGGTGTCGGTTCTATTTTAAGCGGGTCGGGTCGGGTGCAGATTTTATTTAGTGCTGTTGTCGGAAAACGGGTCGGATGCGGTTTTACATTTACATTTACATTTATGCATTTAGCAGACGCTTTTATCAAAGCGACTTACAACTTGGGGGTAAATGAAGCGATTGGTCATGAAGAGTCGAGAAGCGCAATAAGAGCCTGAAATCCTGAGACCGTGTACATTGCTCAGTGTAGCACAGGCTAGAGTAGGGAGGGAACAAGGAAGAGGAAGATGAAAGGAAAGGTTTTTTTTTTTTTTATGAGGTTAAGTGCTCACGGAAGAGCTGAGTTTTAAGTTGACTTTTGAATGATGTCAATGATTCTGCGTTTCGGATGGTGTTGGGAAGATCGTTCCACCAGCTGTTAGTTTTAAGCACTGCGGGTACGGGCGGGTGCGGGTTTACAAAATCGGACCCGTGCAGGACTCTGCTATATGGCACTAAAAGTGGTCCTTAATCATAGAGGAACCACTTTTGGTGCTATATAGCACCATATCTTAACATGTTCTGTATATGGTAGCTGTGCTATATGGCACCTTAGCAAAAGAACCGTTGAAGAACCGCTGAAGAACCACTGAAGAACCACTGAAGAACCACTGAAGAACCGTTGAAGAACCGCTGAAGAACCACTGAAGAACCACTGAAGAACCACTGAAGAACCGTTGAAGAACCGCTGAAGAACCGCTGAAGAACCACTGAAGAACCACTGAAGAACCACTGAAGAACCGCTGAAGAACCACTGAAGAACCACTGAAGATCCACTGAAGAACCACTGAAGAACCACTGAAGAACCGTTGAAGAACCGCTGAAGAACCACTGAAGAACCACTGAAGAACCGTTGAAGAACCGCTGAAGAACCGTTGAAGAACCGCTGAAGAACCACTGAAGAACCACTGAAGAACCGCTGAAGAACCACTGAAGAACCACTGAAGAACCACTGAAGAACCGTTGAAGAACCACTGAAGAACCACTGAAGAACCACTGAAGAACCGTTGAAGAACCACTGAAGAACCGTTGAAGAACCGCTGAAGAACCACTGAAGAACCGCTGAAGAACCACTGAAGAACCACTGAAGAACCGTTGAAGAACCGCTGAAGAACCGCTGAAGAACCACTGAAGAACCACTGAAGAACCGTTGAAGAACCACTGAAGAACCGCTGAAGAACCGCTGAAGAACCGTTGAAGAACCGCTGAAGAACCGCTGAAGAACCACTGAAGAACCACTGAAGAACCACTGAAGAACCGCTGAAGAACCACTGAAGAACCACTGAAGAACCACTGAAGAACCGTTGAAGAACCGCTGAAGAACCGCTGAAGAACCACTGAAGAACCGTTGAAGAACCACTGAAGAACCACTGAAGAACCACTGAAGAACCGCTGAAGAACCACTGAAGAACCACTGAAGAACCACTGAAGAACCGCTGAAGAACCACTGAAGAACCACTGAAGAACCACTGAAGAACCGTTGAAGAACCGCTGAAGAACCGCTGAAGAACCACTGAAGAACCACTGAAGAACCGTTGAAGAACCGCTGAAGAACCACTGAAGAACCACTGAAGCACCAAAACTGGTGCTAAACAGCACTCAAAAAGGTTCCCCTATGATTACGAGCCAAGAACCAATTTTGGTGCCATCTAGAACCTTTTTTTTAGAGCTTTTTCACTAGATTTTTTTTCACTCAGCAATGTTAAGTTGACCGAACAAACACTGAAGTAAAGTTGACAATACTAATTTTTAGTAGAAACAACTCAGTACATTTAAGTCCATGTAGTCACATAAGTTTTTTGAAGTAATGTGAACAAGGATGATTTGAGTGCATCTAACAACTGTGGCAGCAAGTGAACATTTTGTCCTCAGAGTTGATGTGTTAGAAGCAGGAAAAATGGGCAAGCGTAAGGATTTGAGTGAGTTTGACAAGGGCCAGATTGTGACGGCTAGACGACTGGGTCAGAGCATCTCCAGAACTGCAGCTCTTGTGGGGTGTTCCCGGTCTGCAGTGGTCAGTCTCTATCAAAAGTGCTCCAAGGAAGGACCAGTGGAGAACCGGCCACAGGGTCATGGGCGGCCGAGGCTCATTGATGCACGTGGGGAGCGAAGGCTGGCTCGTGTGGGCCGATCAAACAGACGAGCTACTGGAGCTCAAACTGCTCAAGAAGTTAATGCTGGTTCTGATAGAAAGGGCTCAGAATACACAGAGCATCTCCATAGCCCTGCCACACAGCAAAAATGTTTCAGGATTGTTTTGAGGAGTTGACTTGGCCTCTAAATTCTGTGGGATGTGCTGAACAAACAAGTCCGATCCATGGAGGCCTCACCTTACAACTTACAGGACTTAAAGGATCTGCTGCTAACATCTTGGTGCCAGATACCACAGCACACCTTCAGGGGTCTAGTCGAGTCCATGCCTTGACGGGTCAGGCCTGTTTTGGCAGTAAAAGGGGGATCAACACAATATTAGGACATATACATATAAATACATTTAGACCACTGAACTTAGTGAACACTGTCAGGATGTGAAGAGACTTTCAACCAGAATGACAAAAAATCGCCTACCCTGCCTTTAACTGAGCCAATGTCCATTATGTGACCCGTATATGTTTTACTGTTACAGTAATAATGAAATGGATCTAATACTGTAATGGAGGAAAATGGGCACAGTATTAATGTAAAGATGGGAATGGAGGGAGAAAGGGTAAAAATAGTGGCTTGTGGTCAGGAACAGTGGAGAAATGACTGACCTTAATTATGTGGATGTCACGATGAAATATTCAGCCAATGAGTATTCCCATCTGCAGGCTCAGCAAAGCCGTGTATAGCGGAGGACTCATATTCAACAGCAGATGTGAGCTGAACGCTGGCCTGCTGAGAGCTGGACGCAGGTTGGGTTGGGTAACACCGGCTTGCATCGCCTACAGAATCAAATAATTTCCCCGTTTACTAATAAATGGCACAAAATTGTAATTTTAAGTTGAATGTCAACACCAAATTGAAACCGACTCTATTTACTTTGCATGTGAATCTAATAATATTTTATGAAAGCTGCTCCACCTGTTAAATTACTTTTCTTTTGGGCTAATATTGCGAGTAGATTGCAATAATTCAATACAGAAATGTATTTGGAAAAATTGGATACGTGGACACTTTACTTGTTAATGCATCAGTAATTATGAGCAATATATATTTAAAGCATTTTATCTTTGTTAATTTTAGCTAATAAAATGCAATTGTTCATGTTAGTTCACACATATGCACATTTTGATCAGTAAATGAATACGTTTCAATGCGAACAAATTAAACCTTGTTATTACCTCAACCCTTCATGTTACACCATAAATAAAGGACAAAGCTTACTTGCATGTGATTTTTCCGCATAGGTTAACAATCCGGTAATGACCCAGGTGTTTATGAAGACATTTGTATGTTTTATTGTCCTGCTGCGTGTGTAAAAGAGACAAGGATCAACAGAGAGAAGCAGAGAAAGAGATACAACCCGTGTCTCCTGGGACGGAGATCTTATTAACACCCGGAACGCCGCATTATAGGTGGAACAAAGGAGGTTTCGTGCGAGGTTGCCATGGTAATATCCCCTGGGCTTTGTCCTAAAGTGCTCCCTAAATTCAATTAGCTTCCCCCAATTACACTATCACAGTGAGCTTGACTAAGCTGCAGTGAATCCAGTGTACGAATCATTTATCCAAAATCAAAATTACCTCTCAACACTGTGAATGCCAACTATATACACGCTTATATTAAAGTTTACTGTCGATTAACTCTTTAAGAACCTGAAAAGACTACATTTAATGAGCCAAACTAATGGAATGTTCCCGGTCTGCAGTGGTCAGTCTCTATCAAAAGTGCTCCAAGGAAGGACCAGTGGAGAACCGGCCACAGGGTCATGGGCGGCCGAGGCTCATTGATGCACGTGGGGAGTGAAGGCTGGCCCGTGTGGTCCGATCAAACAGACGAGCTACTGGAGCTCAAACTGCTCAAGAAGTTAATGCTGGTTCTGATAGAAAGGGCTCAGAATACACAGAGCATCTCAGTTTGTTGTGTATGGGGCGGCACAGCCGCTGACCAGTCAGGGTGCCCATGCTGACCCCTGTCCACCGCCCAAAGCACCAACAGTGGCCCGTGAGCATCAGAACTGGACCACGGAGCAATGGAAGAAGGTGTCCTGGTCTGATGATCACGTGTTCTTCTACATCACGTGGATGGCCGGGTGTGTGTGTGTGGCTTACCTGGGGAACACATGGCACCAGGTGCACTATGGGAAGAAGGCAAGCCGATGGATGGATAGATCTATGGATGGATAGATAGAAAGAAAGAAATATTTAACGACAGCCAGACGGATGGATGGACGATTGGATGAATGGATAGATGGATGAAAATAAATATTAAACGACACATGGAAGGATGGATGGATGGAAATAAATATTAAACGAAGGATAGATGGATGGAAAGACATATTAAACGACAGAAGGATGGATGTATGGATGCATGGATGGATGGATGGATGGATAGAAAGAAATATTAAACGACAGATGGATGGATGGATAGAAAGAAATATTAAACAAAGGATGGATGGATGGAAAGAAATGTTAAACGAAGGATGGATGGAAAGAAATATTAAACGACCGATGGATGATGGCTGGATGGATGGATAGAAAGAAATATTAAACGAAGGATGGATGGAAAGAAATATTAAACGACCGATGGATGGATGGTAAGAAATATTAAAAGACAGATGGATGGATGGAAAGAAATATTAGACGACAGATGGATGGATGGAAGGATGGATGGATGGATGGAAATAAATATTAAACGAAGGATGGATGGATGGAAATAAATATAAACGACAGATAGATGGATTGATGGATGGATGGATGGATGGATGGATGGATGGATAGAAATAAATATTAAACGAAGGATGGATGGAAAGAAATATTATACGACCGACCGATGGATGGATGGATGGATGGAAAGAAATATTAAATGACAGATGGATGGATGGAAAGAAATATTAGACGACGGATGGATGGAAGGATGGATGGATAGATAGATGGATGGATGATGGATGGATGGATAGAAAGAAAGAAATATTAAACGAAGGATGGGGGATGGAAAGAAATATTAAACGACAGATGGATAGATGGGTGAATTTATTTGTAATTATCTTTGTATACATTTGCAAAAATGCCACAAGTTACCACTAAAAGAAGAGACTTAGCCTGATTGTGTGTGTGTGTGTGTGCGTGTGTGTGCGTGTGTGTGTGGGCATGTTTTTGTGAAATATCAGGACACAAATGTGTATAATGACATGGGTATGACATAGGTATTACAAAAAGAGGATGAAATATGAGGACGTGCCCCATGTCCTCACTTTTCAAAATGCTTATATTTCACACAGAATGAGGTTTTTTTCACAGAAAGTAAACTGCACAGTCTCCTGTGAGGGGTAGGTTTAGGGGCAGGGGCAGTGTGTGTGGTGTGTGTGTGTGTGAGGGGTAGGTTTAGGGGCAGGGGCAGTGTAAGGGGATAGAAAATACGGTTTGTACGGTATAAAAACCATTACGCCTATGGAATGTCCCCACATTTCACAAAAACACCCGTGTGTGTGTGTGTGTGTGTGTGTGTGTGTGTGTGTGTGTGTGTGTGTGTGTGTGTGTGTGTGTGTGTGAGGGGTAGGTTTAGGGGCAGGGGCAGTGTAAGGGGATAGAAAATACGGTTTGTACGGTATAAAAACCATTACGCCTATGGAATGTCCCCACATTTCACAAAAACACCCGTGTGTGTGTGTGTGTGTGTGTGTGTGTGTGTGTGTGTGTGTGTGTGTGTGTGTGTGTGTGTTTGATCCACATTGCATTTGTGGTGTAGTACCAGGCCTTCATTTCTGTCAGTTCTTTTAGACTTAGGGTTAGGGATTTATTGACTTTATTGAAAAATTAAACTTTAAACATTTATGCAAAATGGTATATATATCAAAAAAATCTAATTATTCAATCCTAAAAAAAAAGAAGGTTAAATACATGCACAGACTGCACACCTGGCAGTCAAATATCTATGTGAAGTGGCTCAGGCTGAATTAAATGCATAAATGTGAAGAAGAAATATCAGTGTGTCTGTCTACTCGCGCTCGCTTCAGCAACATGTTCGGTTCCTCTGCTCCTCATAATGTGTTTTCTATCGGCCTTCAGTTTGTTCTGTGTGTGTGGAGCAGTGTAAATCTGCCTGGTTTCAGGTGTGTGTGTGTGTGTGTGTGGCATCTTGATTGATTCAGTTGATCTTTTATTGAAGGATTAGTTTGAGTGAATCTCTATTTGCTGTTCCCGAGACCTTTTGTCATTGAGTGACAGATATTAAGAAGCGCAGACGCATCTGTCCCTTTATTATTATATCTCTGACCAGCAGCATTTACTCCTTTGATGCATTAAAATGGGCCATTCCTCTGTTTGGATTATGCTACAAGAAATTTTAATACACGTGGAGTTTGATATTGCATTATATATATATATATATATATATATATATATATATATATATATATATATATATATATATATATATATATATATATATATATATATATATATATATACACTCACCTAAAGGATTATTAGGAACACCTGTTCAATTTCCCATTAATGCAATCATCTAATCAACCAATCACATGGCAGTTGCTTCAATGCATTTAGGGGTGTGGTCCTGGTCAAGACAATCTCCTGAACTCCAAACTGAATGTCGGAATGGGAAAGAAAGGAGATTTAAGCAATTTTGAGCGTGGCATGGTTGTTGGTGCCAGACGGGCCGGTCTGAGTATTTCACAATCTGCTCAGTTACTGGGATTTTCACGCACAACCATTTCTAGGGTTAACAAAGAATGGTGTGAAAAGGGAAAACATCCAGTATGCGGCAGTCCTGTGGGCCAAAATGCCTTGTTGATGCTAGAGGTCAGAGGAGAATGGGCCGACTGATTCAAGCTGATAGAAGAGCAACTTTGACTGAAATAACCACTCGTTACAACCGAGGTATGCAGCAAAGCATTTGTGAAGCCACAACACACACAACCTTGAGGCGGATGGGCTACAACAGCAGAAGACCCCACCGGGTACCACTCATCTCCACTACAAATAGGAAAAAGAGGCTACAATTTGCATGAGCTCACCAAAATTGGACAGTTGAAGACTGGAAAAATGTTGCCTGGTCTGATGAGTCTGGATTTCTGTTGAGACATTCAGATGGTAGAGTCAGAATTTGGCGTAAACAGAATGAGAACATGGATCCATCATGCCTTGTTACCACTGTGCAGGCTGGTGGTGGTGGTGTAATGGTGTGGGGGATGTTTTATTGGCACACTTTAGGCCCCTTAGTGCCAATTGGGCATGGTTTAAATGCCACGGCCTACCTGAGCATTGTTTCTGACCATGTCCATCCCTTTATGACCACCATGTGCCCATCCTCTGATGGCTACTTCCAGCAGGATAATGCCCCATGTCACGAATCATTTCAAATTGGTTTCTTGAACATGACAATGAGTTCACTGGACTAAAATGGCCCCCACAGTCACCAGATCTCAACCCAATAGAGCATCTTTGGGATGTGGTGGAACGGGAGCTTCGTGCCCTGGATGTGCATCCCACAAATCTCCATCAACTGCAAGATGCTATCCTATCAATATGGGCCAACATTTCTAAAGAATGCTTTCAGCTCCTTGTTGAATCAATGCCACGTAGAATTAAGGCAGTTCTGAAGGCCAAAGGGGGTCAAACACAGTATTAGTATGGTGTTCCTAATAATCCTTTAGGTGAGTGTATATATATATGGGTCATTCCTATTATGCAGTGCATTTCATGCACCCATCATACATGTCTTATACAATATAATTAGACTGTTTTGGGTGCAATACTGTAAAAAAAAGAAGCTATTTTTAGTCTTTCTACTTCAAAATGTATGTTTAATTCCATGTTACTTGTCAGTTCTCTGTAATTAATTGTGAAATTTACAAGCAATTTCTGAGTGAAAATTGTTTCTCCGCCATTTTTCTTCATAAAGTTGAAAGAAAAAGTGCATGCATTGCAGGTTTTCTGTAATGAAAATGAGTTTTAAATGAGCCATATTTTCTTGGGAATATTGTTTAAACGGGCAATAACTTTGCATCCTGTTAGTTGTACAGAGACTGTGTTTAAGGTTCTGCAGTAAAGGAATGACCCAGATGTTGCCGTTTCATCTGCGTCATGAGAGAAGTGTCGAGAGGGGGCAGTGTTGCCTCATCATTGGTAAGATGGAGAACCGCAGAGCTGAAGTCTTGTCCCTCGCTCTCTCCGAGCAGAGGAGGGCTGGTGAGGCTGAGCGCTTCACAGAATGAATAGAGCTGCAGGGGGGAGAAATCACCGCGTGCTCGACTCCACACTGCAAATGTTGTGCGACAGGTACACTTCACCCATGAAATCCAATTTTAAAACCAAGATTGTGCTCAAAATGACCAATGTTCCAAACAGCACAACTGTACACGCATGTAGATCACACACTCTGACTTATTCTGCACTCCTGTAAATGATAGAGCTGCAAAAGCACGGACGGACGGATAGATAGATAGAAACTACATGTGTGTGTGTGTGTGTGTGTGTGTGTGTGTGTGTGTGTGTGTGTGTGTGTGTGTGTGCATGTGTGTCAGTGTTACGTCTTACCCCTTCATATGACTGTTCTCATTTTGTACCTGATTTCATTTGCGAAATTCTATAAAAATGTGCTCTGTTGCATTCACACCTGTGTGTGTGTGTGTGTGTGTGTGTGTGTGTGTGTGTGTGTGTGTGTGTGTGTTTGATCCACATTGCATTTGTGGTGTAGTACCAGGCCTTCATTTCTGTCAGTTCTTTTAGACTTAGGGTTAGGGATTTATTGACTTTATTGACAAATTAAACTTTAAACATTTATGCAAAATGGTATATATATCAAAACAATCGAATTATTCAATCCTAAAAAAGAAGAAGGTTCAATACATGCACAGACTGCACACCTGGCAGTCAAATATCTATGTGAAGTGGCTCAGGCTGAATTAAATGCATAAATGTGAAGAAGAAATAATAAATGATGGATGGATAGAAAGAAATAATAAACAGATGGATGGATGTATGGATGGATGGACGGACGGACAGACGGATGGAATTAAAGAAAGAAATAAAGAGAAAGAAAGAAAGATTAAATGAGGGACGGCCCGTCCACACACACTCACAGCCCGTCCACACACACTCACAGCCCGTCCACACACACTCACAGCCCGACCACACACACTCACAGCCCATCCACACACACTCACAGCCCGTCCACACACACTCACATCCCGTCCACTCACACTCACAGCCCGTCCACACACACACACACTCACAGCCCGTCCACACACACTCACAGCCCGTCCACACACACTCACAGCCCGTCCACACACACTCACAGCCCGTCCACACTCACACTCACAGCCCGTCCACACACACTCACAGCCCGTCCACACTCACACTCACAGCCCGTCCACACACACTCACAGCCCGTCCGTCCACACACACTCACAGCCCGTCCGTCCACACACACTCACAGCCCGTCCACACACACTCACAGCCCGTCCACACACACTCACAGCCCGTCCACACACACTCACAGCCCGTCCACACACACTCACAGCAGTGAAGCCGCTGGTCTGCTCCAGTCAGAGCGGATCATGAATAAAACACGGAGTCACATGAACTTCATGCATTGTTTTTCCTTCTGCTCATCGTCGCCTTTGCTTCTGAAACCAGGCCTGAATATCTCTCATGCGGAGAGCAGAGAGTCAGGGGCGGAGAGCCTTTGAAGCCTCTCTCTCTCCAGCTCATCCTAAAACACTCAAATCACAATATCGGACTACAATGCAAATCTCTCAGGATCTCCCGCAAGATTATTGATTTAATTGCCATATTTGTTGGAATTAGTGAAACCACCTCTGAGAACAACCTTCTCAACGGACACGTGCGGACCATCCAGTGTATACTTTCAATGTTAAATGTCTGTGGAGGAGCTCTGAGCTCAGATGTGGTGCCATTTGAAAGCTTAGGGTCTCTTCTTTCTGGAGACATGCATCACTTTAGCATTTGTTTTACATAAAGTGACTTATTTACACTAAATTACTCTGGGACCATTTCTGCCTGGATTTGGCCTGCCCACATTGAAAAGCTTCCCACACACACACACACACACACACACACACACACACACACACACACACACACACACACACACACACACACACACACACACACACACACATACAGTGTCTCTAAATACACAATACTGGTGTCATTTTACAGGAAACCTTTTGACGTTTTATAAACCACTGCTAAAAGTGATAAACATGTGAGTATATGTTGTCTGAGCTGTAATAACCACCCTAAAAAGAGGCGCTTTTTGATTGTTTGGTTATTAATGAATTATTGAAAGTGTGTAACTCAGGCCCTGTGTGCTCTAGCACCCTGCAGACAGTTTGGGCTGTTTCCACAGATTTCTGTCTGGATCATGTATGCAAGATTTATTCAAATGAATCTGAATGGAGTAATATGACCTTTTTATGTAATTTCGCCTGCGGGAAATGAGATGCGCGGGACAGCGTGTCAGATCCGCGTCATGTTCAGCAGCAGATCTTAAAGTGACAGTAGCACTGATAATGTCTGTCATTAATGTTCATTAAAGAACAACGGGAACAGAGATTCTAAATTCTAGATTTTACTTATTATTTATGCAGTTAAGAAAGGTGTTTGATATTACATTACGGTATTACATTTCTGTATATGTCTAACAGGGTAGGCCACAAGTAAATATAACATTAATTATAATGAGTTTATGCAAAGATTGTTTTAAGTTCACTTAAATGAAAAGTTATTTTTTTAACCCCTTAACTGTCCCCGTCCCGCTGGCAGGAAACCTGGCGCTCTTTTTTTTTTATTGCATTTTTTTCGTATCATATATTTTAGTAATTATCATAAATTAGGTATCAATCAAAAGCTTACGAACGCATAATTCATCCTGTGAAAACCATTTTGAAATCGGACATTGCGTTACCATGGAAACGGTACTTTAAATTCTTCTAGCGGGCTCCTCCCCCTTGTGGGCGGTGTCATGTTTCATATTACAAAACGTATTTTAACTTCTTTATAATCAAAATCTTTTCTAATCTTAATAAAACGCATATCGTCGCAAAGGTCTGAGTCTCAAGGGTCCATATTTGGGGACTGTTTTGTGATGGAAGTGATATTTGGACAGAAATGTACAGGAAAATGCATTTTAAAAACGAAATATGTGACACCCGGTGGCTGTTCTTGGTACAGCGCCCAAACAAAATCTCATGGGAACTTCAATTTTTGTGATATCAACTTCAAATTTGGAACACAACTTGGTTAGACATTTGGCTTTGATTTTATAGTAATTTTAGAGTAAAAAATATTTTGTAAAATATATATTTTATATAAAATAAAAAAAAGTATTTCTCATTTGCAGTAAATTTAAACTTACATAACTAACATTCATATTTTCATAATTTGAATTGCTTTCACTTCAGCAATAATCTGCAGAGTGTCTTCTTTAAAACAAGAGCAAACTCTATAGGTCTATATTCCAAAGCATTCTTGAATTACAACCCTTTAAGTTTGGATAGTGCATTTTCATGACTGTAGGGGTTAAAGCCTAATAAATGTTGAAATTGGTAGCTTTCAGTTATTCTGTAACGTCATTAATGTTTCATAGAGACATCAGTGTCAGTGATACTGGCCTTCATTCATCAAAAGATGCCATTACAACAAATATTTAAAATATGATGTCTTTAAATTGTTTCTACATTAATTTGGAGAGTAACTGAAATTAATACAATATCAAAATTTTAAAAACTATTAAAACTTGCGATTAATTACATTGTTTTTTTATTAATTAGTTGTTGTTTTTATCGATTCCCAGCACTACTTAAAACACTTCTGAAAGTGATAAATATTATAGTACATGTTGTGTGTGATATAATAAACATAAAAAATATAAAAAAACAGACAAACAAAATATAGACGTTCAAATTCATTTTTAAAGTGAAGTATCTCAGGCCCTGTGTGCTCTAGCACCCTGCAGACAGTTTGGGCTGTTTCCAGCATATCTCAGCAAACACTGGAAAAAATAATTCAATGACACTGGGATATGGCATTCATACCACTGTATATTGGTATGGGGGGTGGGTTTGATATTATGATGCTTTTCACATTATTTAAGCACTTCATCTTGATTCAACACAATTATATCAGGTTTCTGGTTCAAATGTAATTGGTTCATGTTAAACTGACTTAAAACCGTTACTCTTTGACATAACTTGATGTTTTCATTTTGGAATAACATGTTTCAATCAAGTAACCCAATCAAACAAGACTTTCACTTCCCATCATGCTTTGCAAAGGGGCTGAATTCAGAGAGTAAATGTTTAAATAAAGTGCTATTTGATGCATGAGATGAGAAAATGAAGAGACTTTTTAATGCTTAATGTTTTGTTATGTTGGTATATAAACGTTTGTGTTATGTTAGTGTTTTTGGAGGTTACCATTGCCTATGACCTGCTAATAACAATTAAAGCTGATATAATAATAAAAAAACAACTACTTTGGGCAAGCCATGGATGTAACAAAACCATCTTCTAGCCAATAAGACCTTGTAAAAGTGATGTAAATGTTGTAAAAATAGTATTTTACTAAATAAAAATAATCAATTAAACTGGATTACTTGTGTTGGTTTTGTTTTTTATATTCATTTTAGAATAATTAAATGTAATAGTTTTGGACAAAATTAAGAATGTTAACCTGATTTAACTAAATGGCATTCAATTAACCCTTTAGGCGCCAGAGGTTTTTATTATTCGAGATGCCTTTGTTATGACAACTTGACATAAACCAATACATCATAACCTGTCATAAACATGACATAGCAGATGAATTATCAAACTTAACCCTTTAGGCGCCAGAGGTGTTTTCCTAAAACGTTCGATTTTGACATCTTCATTTCAAAAGGCTATATCTTAAAAGTGATAAAAGATAGAGACTTTATGTAAATTAGAGAAATATTAAGGATGACCCAAAGTTTATGTAGGGATTACATTGTCCCATCTAATTTGCATATTATGACGTCATATGGTGGTGGTCACCTTGGATTATAGAATTTTCATGAAAAGTCACATGTTTAAATGATAAATGCAGCACTTCTTTGCCCCCCAAAATGTCCCTCCCCTTCTGTATGCTATATTGCACAATACTCAATGCTCAGGTGAATAGTAAATAGTAAACAAACTGTGTAAATCTTTACTAATAATTGGTAGAAACAAACTTTTGCTGTAGAGACTTTCCATTTACTACATACAGTAGGCACTCTGATTCCATGTATGGGGCACATATATATTATTCATATGACACACAAACACAAGTAGACAAGACCTGTTTAGTTCAAAAGATCCCTCGCCACGGCAAGGCAGAGATCATGAGTGAGATGACGAGACAAGACGAGAGACAGACGCGCGCACCCGCCGAGTGTGCACAGTTCGGACTACTGTCATTGTCATTGCGACTCCCCACCCTGCCTCCACGTTGCCCACTAACTGTATTTGCAATACACGAGCCGCGGTTCAGCTGCGTGAGACAAACGCTGCCAGTGTGAATGCAAAACGGGTGCGCGCGGCTCCCGCTCTCCATACGCACCACTGCCCGGCCACCGCAAAAACGTGTGCGGTGTGAAGCTGGCGTAACACGCCTGCTAACTTCGCAATGAACACTCTCCAACCCCGGGAAACACCACTGTGTTTCCACCACTGACATTGGGCAAAGGACCATCTACATTGGGCAAAGGATTCACCGTTTGTGCTTGGTGTAGGGCTATCCTTTCACTTTCAGAATCACGGCAGATATTCCCCTTCAGAATCAGGGTCCGCGAATAGAAGACCCAACACTTCATTACGGGTAAGCTTTATTGATGCCATTAGAAAATAATAATCTAATGCAAATACTCGCTGACGTTGACAATATTGCTCTGATAAAATGGCTCACTGGCACACTAGCTCCGCGTTTGTTAGCACTGATTCAATGCGCTGCGCACTTGCTCGAAGATTTTGTATAGAAGCATGACGTTTTTTTGAGTCGGGGATGAAGTATGACATGTCTGACATCTAGTGGAGGGGAGGTCAAATGAAATTTAACACCCTATTTGACAAAATCGGCCGTTTTATTCAGTGCCGCATCTTGTCGAGTAAACTCGACCGTGGCGCCTAGAGGGTTAAGGCCTGTACACACTGGGATGAAAATCGCACGTGTCACGTTTTTCGTGACGTTTTTCGGCACGTCTTGAGTGTTCACACCCAAGTGATTTTCACTGCCGATGCGCCGAGTGAACGTGCACATTCAGTAGATGGCGCTCCCGGTACACAAGGTGGCGCTGCGACACTTTACACTTCTGACTATAGATAAACATAATAAAGGCTAGATGTCTCGTCCGCGCTGCTGGCCAATGGAGGTCGACGTCCGCACCTGGCGGCCATCTTGTCACAGTCAGCTCGCTCACTCGTAACATTGTGTTTTAATGGTGCATGCATTTTTTAAATAACCATAACTTGCTCAATTTTCTACCGATTTTTCAAACTGTTTGGTTTGTTATAAACGTCAGAGATGTAGTTATGACACTGCATACTTATGAATAATTATTCATAATTTGTTCAAGCATCCATCATTATAGCCACGTTAATAACGTTTGTAAGAAACCAAACCATTTGTAAATCCGTCAAGATTTCAGCGAGATAAGAGTATGTGTTCATGCAGATCACTCGCCTTACATCAGGCTCCACAGAGCCTTGCCTGTGACAAGATGGCCGCCGGTGATGACGTTAGAGACTCCGCCGTAAGACATCTAGCCTTTATTATGGATATCTATGCTTCTGACACTCGCTCATCACACAGAAGAAGAAGAAGAAGAGAGACAGTATTTACGTGCTTGCCAAAACCATAGACATATTATGCCTATGGCCAAAACCATTCACACACGTTTTGCTAACTGGCAAGCAGCATTAGCAGCTCATCTTCTTCTTTGTCTACTTACTACTTCTCCGTCATATCAATGTGTGCTCAGCAAGACCGTTTTGTGCTCGAGCGCCACCAAAACGTGTTTTACTGTAACTTCAGCAGCTCCAGGCACGTGAACAAAAGCGCTGATCTCATTGGTCTGCCAGTTTTTAATGCGCCACGTCAAAAAAAAAAGACGAACCTGAGGCATTTTTTTCAAATGACCCTTTTACGCCTGGCGTTTTGCGTGTCGGTGCACACTAGCATTGGCGCCCAGAAACCTAATATAATGGTGTTAAATCAAGAATAATTGCTTAAATAAAGTGAACAGCATCATGAATAATTTTTTGGAGTGGGTATGGGAAGCTTTTCAATTTGGGTCGGCCAAATCCAGGCACAAATCCCCAAAAACGGTCCCAGAGCTTAAGGGGTTAAATTAAGTAAAAAGTACTTCAGGGGGTAAAACGTACCTGAAGTACCTGGAAAAATAAAACGAGAATGCACAGTAAATATGAAAATGATACGGAGCTAGTTTCACCTTTGTATATGAATTATGATAATGATGTTAACAGGTCTTCTGAGCAGGTTTCCAGGATAAAACAGTCAAAACAAGTTCATCACTAATGAATGTTGAAAAACGAACAAAAGAACTGATTCCACTGACCCTGAGTCCCTCGCTCTCTCATTTGTATTCTGTATTCAAGGGATTGGAGACCTCGGTTTTAAATGCAAGATGGATTTCTTAGAGAATGTAAATCTCATTTGCAATGCAGGGATTTTATTTATTTATTTATTTATTTATTTTTTATGTTATGCTGCAGAGGTGAGCGAGTTTACTGTCAGCCAAATTGACTGGAATAAAAGTTTGCATATACTCTATTGGATTGTAAAAGCTAAATTGTGGATATGGGGTTTGGGGGTTGGGGGGGTCATAATATAACCTAAACATTATAGCAATAAGACCTCATCTATTATGAATGATAGGTGCACCAACATATATATTTAATCAATAAGCATGCACAAAAAAGGGATTTCCATGGGCTAAATCCATTCATCTCAATAGGAATCCATGCGATTGGGAATTTTACACAAGTATGAATGATTTCCCCATGTATATTTCGCTACAGGTTTGGTCAAATTTAATGCTATTTAGGGAATCTTTGGGAGTGAAATTCAGTGCTTTCAATAGGATTGAGGGCGATAGATTTCCCCACACAGAATTTGCAAAAGTGTTCAAGTTGGCTGTGTTGTCAATGTGGATTCGGCGCAATGCCAAACAGAAATATACATAGTTTGAAAGTGACCGCAGCGTGAGCTGGGCTTCATGCATTGCTACACTATTGACAAGGTTGTGAGCGCTCCTTTAAAACCATGTGTCAACCTCCCGCGCTCTCTCTTGAAACCAATACAGAAGTGACGTAAACTGCAATTCATCGACTGGCCACTAGAGACAGACTCCAGAAGGAGCAGAATCTCATTGAGCTCGTGTTAAAATGGCCAACTTTACAGCAGAAGAAAGCATGTTTACAGCTGGGACAAACTGGTTTTGGTCTATACGGCTAATTTTGCCCTTCATGACGACTGTGAGGGGGGTGAATTTCTTTAAAACTCATTAGTTACATTATATAAAGCCTTAAAGTTCTGCATAATTAAGGGTGTGGCCACTTTGAGTGACAGGTGGATTGCCGTTTGTCTGCTGTCTGTCAGTCACCTCAGCTCCGCCCATTTTCAGTTATCCGGCGGTGACGCGCTGCCAAGATGGCAACGGCCGACTTTACGCTTTAAAACTGCTCTGATCTTGTGTTTTGAGAGAGAGTTTTGTGACCTGTATAGTGCAGAGTTTTTTTGCGAGTTTGACTGTGTTAAAGGGATCCCATGGTGTTAAGACTTGTATGGCTTAATATAACATAAAGGATGTCTCTTACTGAAATATGTAGTAGAAAACCCATGAAAGATCTGCGCTATTTAAAAAATCCATTATATTTTTTTACCCGTAGCTATTTTTACCACAACACACCTCGAAAAATGTTTCAGAGTTAAACAAAACCAATCAATTGCTTTGTAATTGCATTTAAAACACACTCAAACACACGTGCACACAAACACTCTCACACACGTATACACACCAATAAAACGCGCGTGCGCGTGCACGCTCACACACACACACACACATCTGACAGCGGGTGTGTTCCATTCGACCGTAAGTGGACTGCGAAGTGGATTTCAGAGGGTATTCCACCATCTTAAGTGAGATTCCAATCCAAAGGGAGCGAACATGTTCAGTCCGAAGGGCACTGCGAACGGCGTAGGGAAGAAGGGAACATCGATACATCACTTCACAGGAAGTGGAGAGTGAAAAACACTCAACTGTCATTGCGCGTCGGCGTCGCATCACCTGTCCGAACTAAAGAGCAGAGCCATGGGAAGAGTTTTTAAACAGCTCTGCGATGGAGGAGTTTAGCATTTGCATATTCATAGTTATTATACAAACTACAATATTTATGAATGGTTATGGCAATTAGAATATTATATTTTATGAATATGTAAACAAATTAAAAGTGTTGAGAAGCAGCTGATCGAGGGCTGTCATTTTAAAAGCTACACTGTGTGATATTTTCCCCCATCTAGCGGTGAAAGGGTATATGACCATCCAGAAAATATTAGTTTCTGTTCCTCCCAATTCCGATTTCGTTTTAACTCCTACGGTGGCCGATTTAGTCCAAGATTAACATGGCTTCCAGTTCGACGTTGTCCATTAGTGTTGATTTGCCTGTTGTGTTGCCGTCTTAATTCTCTTTTTCGCTTCCTTGGCGACTCTGTTACATCTCCTCGAGAATAAGAGTGATCCTCCATCAGAAACAGACTTTCAAAAAGGCTTTCAGGTTTTCATATAGCAGTCTCAAGCAATCCCCCTCTTCACATTCGACACGGTGCCATCGAGTGTTAAAACGCGAAAGGCGAAGCTTGAATTTACGGGTATGTCCCTCTTTGGCTAATGTACTTTCAAGATGGAGGGGCAACATGGCGACCCCCATTCGAACCCCTTACCCGTATGTATTTTCAATGGCATATTATAAACTGACGAGAATACTTTATTACTTGAAAGAAGTAAATATACATTAATGAGCACATATTTTTGAAAGAACTAAGTGTTTTTAGCTAAGAATAAACTAAAAAAGTTACACAGTGTAGCTTTAAAAAATATATATTTTACATTATTTACTTCAGGAATGTTTACTAGCTGCGCTTGGGAAAGAAAGTGCACCGTATGAGACCACTACAAAGACCATTGATTAAGAATAGCCTACATTTAGTTAACCAAATCAAAATGTATTTTCATATTGAGTGTTCATAGTCAATACAACCTACACTCCCCTAAAGGATTATTAGGAGCACCACACTAATACTGTGTTTGACCCACTTTCGCCTTCAGAACTGCCTTAATTCTACGTGGCATTGATTCAACAAGGAGCTGAAAGCATTCTTTAGAAATGTTGGCCCATATTGATAGGATAGCATCTTGCAGTTGATGGAGATTTGTGGGATGCACATCCAGGGCACGAAGCTCCCGTTCCACCACATCCCAAAGATGCTCTATTGGGTTGAGATCTGGGGACTGTGGGGGCCATTTTAGTACAGTGAACTCATTGTCATGTTCAAGAAACCAATTTGAAATGATTGGAGCTTTGTGACATGGGGCATTATCCTGCTGGAAGTAGCCATCAGAGGATGGGCACATGGTGGTCATAAAGGGATGGACATGGTCAGAAACAATGCTCAGGTAGGCTATGGCATTTAAACGATGCCCAATTGACACTAAGGGGCCTAAAGTGTGCCAAGAAAACATCCCCCACACCATTACACCACCACCACCAGCCTGCACAGTGGTAACAAGGCATGATGGATCTATGTTCTCATTCTGTTTACGCCAAATTCTGACTCTACCATCTGAATGTCTCAACAGAAATCCAGACTCATCAGACCAGGCAACATTTTTCCAGTCTTCAACTGTCCAATTTTGGTGAGCTTGTGCAAATTGTAGCCTCTTTTTCCTATTTGTAGTGGAGATGAGTGGTACCCGGTGGGGTCTTCTGCTGTTGTAGCCCATCCGCCTCAAGGTTGTGCGTGTTGTGGCTTCACAAATGCTTTGCTGCATACCTCGGTTGTAACGAGTGGTTATTTCAGTCAAAGTTGCTCTTCTATCAGCTTGAATCAGTCGGCCCATTCTCCTCTGACCTCTAGCATCAACAAGGCATTTTGGCCCACAGGACTGCCCCATACTGGATGTGTCTCCCTTTTCACACCATTCTTTGTAAACCCTAGAAATGGTTGTGCATGAAAATCCCAGTAACTGAGCAGATTGTGAAATACTCAGACCGGCCCGTCTGGCACCAACAACCATGCCACGCTCAAAATTGCTTAAATCCCCTTTCTTTCCCATTCTGACATTCAGTTTGGAGTTCAGGAGATTGTCTTGACCAGGACCACACCCCTAAATGCATTGAAGCAACTGCCATGTGATTGGTTGATTAGATAATTGCATTAATGAGTAATTGAACAGGTGTTCCTAACAATCCTTTAGGTGAGTGTATATGTAAACTAATAAAACTAATGTTTTGATTATATGTTTTAGATACATACTGTGTGTTTTGTAAATGTATATACTTATTATATGGTTTTAAATTTGAAAGTAAAGTAAATTACAATATTAATTTATGTGATAAATATGTAGATTTGCGCATAATTTGCGCCTTGTGCCTTTCTTTGATTACGTTGCAGGGCGTTCCAAATGAGTGGTTATTGTCAGCGAAGTCCACTTCAATTGATATACTGTGCTCAGGGAGTAGGGAGCAGTGAACAGTGAACAGTGAGCACTCCTGCGCCCACAAACACACACACACACACACACACACACACACACACACACACACACACACACACACACACACACATCTGACAGACTGCTCTGTTCTCAATCGAGATGTGTTATGGGCTGCCCTCGTCAGTCTCCACGACAGGGGCTAAATCTGAAATCGCCCCTTAAAACCTCATTCACTATTCCCTTTGTTATCCACTAATTCAGTTCACTTAATGAGTGAATGAAAACGAGTGAATGAATTCGGACAGCTGTTGTGTGTACATCAGCTGTACGTTACACTCATTATTGCGGTTCAATGTGGGATTGAATGAGTGCACTCAATAACATCCACTATGGTTTTGGGCACCACTACAAATGGCGGTCCCCTCAAATAATGCCCTATTTGAGGGTGTAGGGGGCGATTGCGGATTCAGCCAGGGAGAGTGCTGGCCTGCCGAATCGGAACCAGGTGACAAACTAAGCAAGTCAACCTCATGTATAACATTACAGCTGATTGAGCGTGTGTGTGTGCGCGCACGGTGCGTAGATGTGTGTGTGTGTGAGCATGCGCGCCGATCTATTGGTGTGTGTGTGAGAGAGAGAGAGTTTGTGTGCACGTGTGTTTTAAATCCAATTACAAAGCAATTGATTGCTTTTATTTTACTCTGAAACATTTTTCAAGGTGTGTTGTGGTAAAAATAGCTACCGGTAGAGCCAGTTGATTGCTGAGAGCAACCATTCTACGTCATCAACCTAGAACACAAACAAAATGGCGCCGCCCATTGTCCAAATATATAATGGATTTTTTTAAATAACGCAGATCCTTCATGGGTTTTCTACTACATATTTATAGGGCTGCAACTAATGATTATTTTAATAATCGATTAATCAGTCGATTATTTTTTCGATTAATCGATTAATCGGATAAAAAAAACATTAATTTCCAAATTCACAGTGCAAACAATCTTCAGAAAGTGCACAGGTTGCTACAATATATATATTATATATATTATAAATTGCATTTGAATAATAATAACATTTATTCGTGAACACCGGACGATACTCAGGGCAGCAGAGAGAACATGGCGTAAATCTAACCACCCATCCGATCTGGGTAAGTATCAGTCCCTGCTCTCATCCTTCTCAGATGAAGTGCATGCAGCTAAATCTTCTTATTTCCAAAACAAGATCAACAACACCTCAAACTCACGCACACTGTTCAGAACATTTAACTCTCTCCTCTGCCCTCCCCCACCACCTCCCTATCTCCAGACGATTTTGCACAATCCTTCACAAACAAAACAACAACCATCAGCAGTCAGTTCTCACCCACGCGCACTGTGGACTTTAGCTGAGCCACATCCACAACCAAACATCCTCTCTCTTCATTTTCTACACTCACTGAGACAGAAGTATCTAAACTTCTCCTCTCCAGCCATCCTACCACCTGTCCTCTTGATCCCATTCCCTCACACCTCCTTCAAGCCATCTCTCCTACACTCCTACCAGCACTCAACACATCTCTCGGCACCGGCATCTTCCCTACCACATTCAAGTAGGCTCGGGTAACTCCACTGCTTAAGAAACCCACATTAAACTCATCACTCATAGATAACTACAGACCCGTTTCTCTCCTACCATTCATAGCAAAAACTATTGAACGAGTTGTTTTCAACCAGGTTTCATCCTTCCTATCACAGAATAATCAGCTGGACATCAACCAATCAGGTTTCAAAAGGGGCCACTCCACAGAGACTGCACTACTGTCGGTCACTGAAGCCCTGCGGATAGCTAAAGCTGACTCCAAATCATCAGTCCTCGTCCTTCTCGATCTATCTGCGAATCATCAGATTCTTCTGTCCACCCTCTCATCACTGGGCATCACAGGGACTCCACTCCTTTGGTTTGAGTCTTATCTCACAGGTAGGTCTTTCAAGGTTGCCTGGAGAGGAGAGGAATCCCAAGCACATCCACTGACCACTGGGGTTCCCCAGGGCTCAGTGCTTGGTCCTCTCCTCTTCTCCATCTACACTACTTCATTGGGACCCATCATTCAGGCACATGGCTTCTCATACCACTGCTATGCTGATGACACTCAGCTCTACCTTTCATTTCACCCAGACGACCCCACAGTAGCTGCACGAATCTCCAGCTGTCTGGCTGACATCTCTGCATGGATGAGAAAACATCACCTGCAGCTCAACCTGGCAAAGACTGAGTTTCTCATCTTCCCCGCCAGTCCCACCATACAACATGACTTCACCATCCAGTTAGGTACATCCTTGATTTCCCCATCAAAGTCAGTCAGAAATCTTGGAGTAAGATTTGATGACCAGCTGTCCTTCAGAGAACACATTTCTAAGACAGCTCGCTCATGCCGGTTTGCGCTCCACAACATCAGTAAGATTAGACCGTTCCTAACAGAGCATGCAACACAGCTTCTTGTCCAGGCCCTGGTTATTTCTAGACTTGACTACTGCAATGTGCTTCTGGCTGGACTCCCCTCTTGTGCGATCCAAACACTTCGAATGATACAGAATGCAGCAGCACGTCTTGTCTTCAACGAGCCCAAAAGGACCCACGTCACACCTCTCTTCATCTCCCTGCACTGGCTTCCACTCACTGCTCGCATCAAGTTTAAGGCGCTGACCCTTGCACACAGAGCCACCACACGCTCCGCTCCTGCTTACTTTGACTCCATTCTACAAATCCACACCCCCACCAGAAGCCTTCACTCAGCTAAGGAACGACGGCTTGTGGTACCATCACAGAGGGGGAAAAAATCCCTTTCCAGAACATTTTCATTCAACGTTCCCAGCTGGTGGAACGATCTTCCCAACACCATCCGAAACGCAGAATCATTGACATCATTCAAAAGTCAACTTAAAACTTAGCTCTTCCGTGAGCACTTAACCTCATAAAAAAAAAAAAAAACACTTTCCTTTCCTCTTTCTCTTCCTTGTTCCCTCCCTACTCTAGCCTGTGCTACACTGAGCAATGTACACTGACTCAGGATTTCAGGCTCTTATTGCGCTTCTCAACTCTTCATGACCAATCGCTTCATTTACCCCCAAGTTGTAAGTCGCTTTGGATAAAAGCGTCTGCTAAATGCATAAATGTAAAATGTAAATGTAAATAGTAACACTTTAGAATAATGACCCGTCATTAATAGGTAACTATGCAGGACTAATGAGTAGTACTACATTAACGCTTCAGCTACTATTAACTAATATAGAAACAAGCTTAACTAATCAGTAAGCGATATCACATTTAGGAGATAGTTCCTTGTTAAGTAATCAATATTTCAAGCCTCATTAATAACTATTAACTAACTGACTAATTATAAAGAACATTATTGTGTGTCTGAGACCTAATCAAGCATCTTTTTTACTCAGTTTAGGAACTACTAGTGATCTATTATTTTAAAGTGAAAAATATGTTTTTTCACTTTAAAATAATGGTCCAGATCACTAGTAGTTCCTGCATAGTGACTAGGTAACCCTTGAGTATTTAGATATGCATTTTATGACCACATTGAGAGTAAAACAAGACAATTTCTCACATCTCAGACACGTTAATGTTGTCATTAGTAATTCATTAGTAATTCTTTATAATTTGTCAGTTACCTATTAGTTCTTAGTGATGCCAATCCCATTCAGTAATTATTGATTACCTAATAAGGAACTATCTTAGTCCTAAATCTGATATTACTTAATGATTAGTTAAGCTTGTTTCTATATTCGCTAGTAGTAGTAGTAGTAGTAGTAGTAGTAGTAGCTGAATTGTTAATGTAGTACTACTCATTAGTCCTGGATTACTTCCTGCATAGTTGCCTATTAATTACGGACCATTATTCTAAAGTGTTACCGTATTTTCAATTTGTTTTCTTTTTGGTTTAGGGTTAAAGAAACAGGTTTTAAAACCAAGGAAGTTTTGTTTGTTATTTTGGCCCAGTCAACTCCTGAATCCAAGGTCCTAAATTAAATCAATAATTTCATCTTTGTTCAAATACACTGCTTTTTCCGAACATTCAGACATTCAAAGTAACACTCCCAATGTTTGTAAAGTGATCAAATTGAATGTTCCCTTAAAGGGGTGATGAAGTGAGAAATCAACTTTCCTTTGAGCCTTTGATATATAAAAGTTAATCGTTATATAAGAATATTTCAGAGTTTCAGAGCTGAAAATGTCCTTGTTTGTCAAAGTAAAGCTTTTATAGACACCAGGCCCAGAAAACGAGAGATCTCAGAATATGTCGACCACTGACGTATTAGGACGCAGAAGCACCGCCTCAAGCCCCGCCCACCAACCCGTGGAGCTAAACATGCCGGTTCCAGCTCGTTTTATTTCACCGCAGAATCGATTGTAAACAAGATACAGTTTGAGACAGGATTTGCAGATATATTGAGATTAAAACACAATGCTGTGCTTCTATATTGGATCCGACAGGAACAGTGCAACACACTTATGTGAGTAAAATATGTTTTTCTATGTGTTAGTATTGCATTGTTTCAGATCGTTTGATATCTATTGGTCACATACCTTAGCACACGGTCACAGGCTGGAGAAGCTGTTATTGGTTCATTCGGGATCAGACTCCAGACTTGTAACACCAGTGCTCGCAAACCCAACGTCCTACGGCTATGTGCTTTTCAGACGGGCTATAGTGAAATAACATTCCTTTCGTGTGTGTGTGTGTGTGTGTGTGTGTGTGTACGGTTTGCGGTTATATTCACTGATAAAGTAATACAGAAATAACATTCCAATCAATCGCGGGTGGATGAGAGATGAATCATTGTGTTTGTTTGATAAAGACATTTTGCGAGTCCTGTGAGCGTTTCTCCAGATGCTTTAAAAACAATCCCCACATGTACTGAGGGGAGCTGAAGCTCATTAAATATGCAAATCTTATCCAATCCTAGCCGTGGGCGTTTACTTCCAAGTCTTCAGTGTTTCACGCCCATCAAACCGAACGTTTCTTCAGAGAGCCTCAAAACCAAGGCAGAAAATAGCCTATTACTGATTCATTATGATGTTTCTGAATGTAAAAACCACGCGAACGTCATAAGTTGACGTCAGACAACAGTATAATTTTTTTTTAAAAAGCCGGTTCATGACCCCTTTAACATTTGCATTAACAAGAAGAAAAAAAAAACATTTAGGAAATTTTGAACATTCAGCAAACATTCATAACTAATGTGAATGTTAGCAACATGCAACATATTTTTGTTAGTTGGTAATAAACTCAAATGCAATGTCTCTGGGCATGTACTGGACAGGCAGTTCGTGTTATAGTCTGAGGCAAAAGAACACAATTCCAACTTGAAGAATAGCTCACTGATCGATAAAGGGTCAGATGTGAAGAGACTCTCGGGCATGTGTTAGCCACAGTCAGTGGCATCTCTCAAATACAACTGAAACTGCATGTCTGACAGCATATCGAGGACAGCAGGAGGGTTATTGAGAACTCTGAGAACGAGAGAGCAACACATCCAACCTCGATCCCGCTGCCAGACCCATCACACATCATTCTGAGAGGGCAGTTTCAAGAGGACTTAAATTGCATTAAATAGCGAACAGGGAAATAAACATAGATATTCATAGTCTGTAATGAATGGTGATTGGTCCTATCATGTGATAAGTATCTGTGCTGAGCACATTATGAGTTATTTACTTCAAAGTGGCTTCCTCGAAGAGAAAGAAGACACTATACTTGAGAAGATGTGTGTCACGACCCAAAGATGGGTCACAGATGCATCATGGATATCAGAGAAAAAAACATGCTAAATGCAAATATTAAAATGTATCCAATAATTCAATCATGCATGCAAAAGACTGCACACTTACTTGACTTATCTACTTATTTTGAAGCAAGTGCATCTCTTTCTTGTTAGAAATTTGGGCCCCAGTTTATATTAGGTGGCCTTAACTACTGTGTACTTACATAAAAAAAGAAGTACAATGTACTTACTGTGTTCAAATTGTATTGCAAAACCCCTTTGCTGATATTGAGGTGGGATACGGGTAGGGTTAGGGACAGGTGTGGCGGTATGGGCAAGTTTAGTGTTTGGTGTAAGGGAAGCGTCAACTGTGTAATTACAAATGTAACTACAGAAATTAATTACAGATGTAATTACATGCAGATTTGTTTTAAATGTAAGTACAATTTAAAAACATGTATGTACACAATAAGTGCATTGTATCAAATGATTAATTAAAATGTTAGTACATAGTAGTTAAGGCCACCTAATATAAAGTGGGTCCGAAATTTGACTGATTACGGACAAATTCGGCCCCTTTGTTTCAGTGAAAGGAACTCTTAATGCTTCCAAGACATTTTGGACAATTTCATGCTCCCAACTTTATGGGAACAATTTGGGGACGGCCCCTTCCTGTCCCAACATGACTGCGCTCCAGTGCACAAAGCATCGCTCCATAAAGACATGGATGAGCGAGTTTGGTGTGGAGGAACTGGACTGGCCTGCACAGAGTCCTGACCTCAACCCGATAGAACACCTTTGGGATGAATTAGAGCGGAGACTGAGAGCCAGGCCTTCTCGTCCAACATCAGTGTCTGACCTCACAAATGCGCTTCTAGAAGAATCCCCATAAACACACTCCTAAACCTTGAGGAAAGCCTTCCCAGAAGAGCTGAAGCTGTTAGAGCTGCAAAGGGTGGGCAGACTCCAATGTTAAACCCTACAGATTAAGAATGGGATGTCATTTACATGTCATGTAAAGGCAGGCGTCCCAAAACTTTTGGCTATATAGTGTACCTCTATGTTCAATAGCAAAGACATTTTGAAGGTAACTATATTGTCTTCAAAATGGAGGTTTGCTACTGCCACAGTAATGTTAGCATACACATATCAGGACTGCACACTTACAGAGTATGTTTCTGGCCTAAGGCTCTGGCTGCTACATGAAATTGTCAGTCCTCCACAAGGAGTGAACCATGAGCCTTCACCATTGTGCCCTTGAGCAAGGTACGTAACCCCGGGTTCCTCAAGAGGACTGAGCCTGTAATGAGTTCATGGAAGCATTCGGCAGCTTTGTGGTAAGAAGCACCACCTGCCCTGATGTGTAGTGTTATGAAACTGAAGTTGCACTCGTCTTTTCTCCTCTATTGTGCCGTATATATCTGAGTTAAACGCTTCTCAAACAAGAACAAATGTTGGGAGGGGCTTGATTTTCTCTGTGGGGAATTGACTGGATGGTTGTGGTTTGCTATTGGTGGATCTCATGTGAGTGACAAGTGGCCCCGCCCTCGTCATCAGAGAAGAGATGAAGTTATTCTGATTCAAGATACTGCAATATTACATAACACATGTCCATTTTTATTTTATGGTGACTGTAAATCAAGTGTTCTTGTGAATTAATGTATATAATAATGTGCTAATAAAATTGATTAAATAAAATGTTAAAAAGGAAAATAAAACGTACAAATTCACTTTACAGGCATATTTAAAAATATCTTGTCAAATGTGTTTTTGAGATTATTTAGAGACTTAGTCATTTAAAAAATGTCTAGTAAGCATTTTTTCTCCTTACATCTAATATATGTGGATGTACATATTATTTAAAATATAGTAAAGTAAAAATGTAATTAAATAAAATCCGCTGCCTTAATTAAGTACAATCAACTTGGTTGTTTAAGTCATTTCAACTTAAATTACCTTTAAAATTACTTTTATTGATGGAATTTATTGAATCTTGTATAACTTATAAAAAAAGTTGCAAATTGCGTAACTTATTTTGATGAGATAAAGCCATGAAAAACATAACTTAATTATCATATAATATTTTTTACCGTGTATGTCACCGTCCCACAGGTGGGATGCCTTTTTTTCATATCATATATTCAAGTAATTATAATAAATGATGTATCATTTGAAATCTTATAAACTCAAAATTCATCCTGTGAAACCCGTTTTAAAATCGGACATTGTGTTACCATGAAACAGTACTCTAAATTATTCTAGCGGGCTCCTCCCCTAGTGGGCAGTGTCATGTTTCATATTACAACAATTATTTTAACTACTTTATCATTTTTAAAAAATCCAATCTTGACAAAACGCATATTGTCGGAAAGGTCTGAGTCTCAAGGGTCCATATTTGGTGACTGTTTTGTGATGGAAGTGATATTTGGACAGAAATTTACAGGAAAATGCATCAAAAAAACAATCAATGGAATTTGAATGACACCCGGTGGCTATTTTTGGTATAGTGCCTAAACAAAATCTTTTTTTTTTTTGTGATATCAACTTCAAATTTGGAACACAACTTGGTTAGACATATGGCTTTGATTTTATAGTAATTTTAGAGTAAAACATGTTTTGTAAGATATATATTTTATATGAAATAAAAAAAGAATTTAGTAGAGTATATTTCATTTACAGTAGATTTAAACTTTTTCATACTGAAAATTCACGTCAGCAATAATCTGCAGAGTGTCTTCTTTAAAACGAGACCAAACTTTGGTCTATATTCCAAAGCATTCTTGAATTACAGCCCTTTAAGTTTGGATAGTGCATTTTCATGTGCATTCTCAAAAAGGGGGGTGACAGTTACGGGGTTTGCTTTCTTGGGTTTTAGCAACCCCAACTTGCAATGCCATCATGATAAAATCATCTTAAATGAGAATTTTTGGGTATAATTTCCTGTTATTGGTATAAATTCCTGTAATATAACATAAAAATGTATGTCCTAAGACTTTTTATACTGACTAATTGCAGGAATTTGTTTTCCTTGCTGAATACATTGCTGAGGAAACAATTGACTCATTCAAACAGACCAACTGTGCAGATATCAGCTAATTGAGTTTGGTTGGCAGTCTCAATGGGTTATTTGTGAGTAAATTGGACTGAGAGTAAAGTCAGACTGTTTTGTTCAGACTTCATTGTGTCAGCTCTTTAGGGTGCTCAAAGTGTGGTGAGCGATGCAGCCATCTTGCTGTTCTTGCGCTTTCCTTCACTCAGGTTTAAACTGCTGATGGTTGTTTCTATACCTGGAGACTTCGACTTAACATTGAATTCAGCAATCTAGAGGCAATTACAGACAATTGTATCTTCCACTGGGTTCCCAACATCCAAGACAAAAATGGTTGGTTTTGTTGAGGTGGGCATGCCTTTGCTGATTGGCTTAAGGGACGATTTCCTCAAGACAATACTTACATATATACAATCCAAGTTTGTTGGTGAACTCTGCCCTGCAAGTTCGTATCCCGGCAAGATTGAGATGTCATTGATTTGATTCACATATTGCAATGTCCATACAAAATGTTGCATGCTCACAATATGTGATGCATTTTCTTGTGCAGGTTTGTTTGTGGTTTCTGGGGATGAGGGGAAGTCACACAACCTGTCCATGCCAGCATCTGTCTAATTTGGTTAGCTTCTACTGATTAAACAGTGTAACGTTTGATTGGACACAGTGCTTTTGATGTCAACAACAAATGATATAAGAAGGGCTTTCTCATCCCTTGAGAGTTGCTGTTCCAATATGGCTAAATGCACTGTAGAAATATAGCTGCAAGCAGCAGTTATCAGGGTTCAACCGCTTTAAGGCCTTCAAGCACATTCATCAAAAGATATGTTTTATTTAGCAAGCCTGTAACCACTTAGATCATAGATTGAATAGACCACTTACAGCCAATACAGGCAATTTACTAAGGAAATATAGATTTAAAGCTGTTTAACTGTAGCTCAAACAGTAGAGCATGGCGCTAGCAACGGCAAGGTCATGGGTTCGATTCCCAGGGAAAGCAAGAATTGACAAAATGTAAAATGTGTACCTTGAATGCAATGTAAGTCGCTTTGGATAAAAGCATCTGCCAAATGCATAAATGTAAATGTTTAACAGTTATCGAGGTGGAGCCAAAAACCTAGGCTTGTTCATGGTTTTGGGAATAATCAAAATTTTTCTCCAGATTTAATGAATTGAGTTTCATTACGATCGGCATTCGTTAACCTTGTCTGACAGCCGCTCAAACTTCATTGGCTGACGACCATGTTTTTCAAGATACAAGAATGTCCTCGTCGACAGGCGTGAACAAAGTCTTGAACAAATACGGCACCTGTCAGTTTTCAAGTCAATCGGACTGACATTTTAGTGTTTTATTTTTCATTTAATAGCACCATAAAGTGGCCAGTCACTGTGTCCTTTTTCACGCGACCACAGACCGAGCTCATACAGAGGTGTACCACGTTTGGTGACTTTATCTCATTCTGTTTAAGAGGGATAGCCGTTTTAGTAAAAGTGTCCACGGCCACTTTGAACGCTTTGGCGTCCCGTTGCAGACGTCAATCGAAATTTCAACTTTTTTGTATTACTATTGACAATCAGACTCCAGAGAATCTTTCTGCACCGGTTTAGATCAGACCGGGCGAAAAACCTAGGACTAGATTGCAATAGTAAGTTTTTTGTAAAATCCAAAATACCAGAAATTGTCCAGGGGGAAAAAATCGAATCTGAGACGTGCTTCTTGAGTCAAGGGTTCTATTGATATACAGGGAGTGCAGAATTATTAGGCAAGTTGTATTTTTGAGGATTAATTTTACAACATTAATAATTAAACAACAACCATGTTGTCAATGAACACAAAAAACTCATTAATATCAAAGCTGAATATTTTTGGAAGTGGTTTTTAGTTTTAGCTATTTTAGGGGGATATCTGTGTGTGCAGGTGACTATTACTGTGCATAATTATTAGGCAACTTAACAAAAAACAAATTTATACCCATTTCAATTATTTATTTTTACCAGTGAAACCAATATAACATCTCAACATTCACAAATATAAATTTCTGACATTCAAAAACCAAACAAAAACAAATCAGTGACCAATATAGCCACCTTTCTTTGCAAGGACACTCAAAAGCCTGCCATCCATGGATTCTGTCAGTGTTTTGATCTGTTCACCATCAACATTGCGTGCAGCAGCAACCACAGCCTCCCAGACACTGTTCAGAGAGGTGTACTGTTTTCCCTCCTTGTAAATCGCACATTTGATGATGGACCACAGGTTCTCAATGGGGTTCAGATCAGGTGAACAAGGAGGCCATATCATTAGATTTTCTTCTTTTATACCCTTTCTTGCCAGCCACGCTGTGGAGTACTTGGACGCGTGTGATGGAGCATTGTCCTGCATGAAAATCATGTTTTTCTTGAAGGATGCAGACTTCTTCCTGTACCACTGCTTGAAGAAGGTGTCTTCCAGAAACTGGCAGTAGGACTGGGAGTTGAGCTTGACTCCATCCTCAACCCGAAAAGGCCCCACAAGCTCATCTTTGATGATACCAGCCCAAACCAGTACTCCACCTCCACCTTGCTGGCGTCTGAGTCGGACTGGAGCTCTCTGCCCTTTACCAATCCAGCCACGGGCCCATCCATCTGGCCCATCAAGACTCACTCTCATTTCATCAGTCCATAAAACCTTAGAAAAATCAGTCTTGAGATATTTCTTGGCCCAGTGTTGACGTTTCAGCTTGTGTGTCTTGTTCAGTGGTGGTCGACTTTCTGCCTTTCTTACCTTGGCCATGTCTCTGAGTATTGCACACCTTGTGCTTTTGGGCACTCCAGTGATGTTGCAGCTCTGAAATATGGCCAAACTGGTGGCAAGTGGCATCTTGGCAGCTGCACGCTTGACTTTTCTCAGTTCACGGGCAGTTATTTTGCGCCTTGGTTTTTCCACACACTTCTTGCGACCCTGTTGACTATTTTGAATGAAACGCTTGATTGTTCGATGATCACGCTTCAGAAGCTTGGCTATTTTAAGACTGCTGCATCCCTCTGCAATATATCTCACTATTTTTGACTTTTCTGAGCCTGTCAAGTCCTTCTTTTGACCCATTTTGCCAAAGGAAAGGAAGTTGCCTAATAATTATGTACACCTGATATAGGGTGTTGATGTCATTAGACCACACCCCTTCTCATTACAGAGATGCACATCACCTAATATGCTTAATTGGTAGTAGGCTTTCCAGCCTATACAGCTTGGAGTAAGACAACATGCATAACGAGGATGATGTGGTCAAAATACTCATTTGCCTAATAATTCTGCACTCCCTGTAAGACACTTGAGCCTACACCCAACGGTTTAAGAGTTATGAGCCATTACATACTTTTGATCGCTGTAGCGCCACCATCAGGCCGATTGGGGCGAGCATTGGTGACATTGTAGACGGGGTGAGTACTACCATCCCTCAAAGTTTCTCGTAAGTCTCTACGACTTACGGTTTGGTCTCACTTTTAGGGAAGATTGCTGATCCTTGGACATTCTAACAATTACAGTAGGATTTCAGCGCTACGCCTTGAACCCCTAAATACAGTTGATAGTTATTAATAAGTATTTAATTACTAGCATCTAATATAATTTAGTCTACCAACGATAACAGGTTTGAAATCCATTTTAGGCCCACCGCTGAGATCCGCTGTTTCAAACCAATTTGATCCAAGTAACAAAACAGCAATTTCTTACGACTGTCCCACAAATGGATGGCTAAAAATGTTCTCGGGCACCGATTCCATGTGGAAAAAAGGGACCTAATGAATATGTTTCAGATACGGCGCCAACATCGAATGCTACCCCCATTCATGTCAACACCACCATCAAGCCAAAAACGAAAGTATGCAATCAGGACCCTTTTACCGCATTCTAGTGCACCTCTCTAGAGGTGTGGAAGCACACAATGACCTTCATAATGGTCCTATTCAATCTCTGTCAAAATGTCTGATGACTTAACCAGCGTTCGCTTGGACTAAACCAGAACCACTGACCGTAGCGAGAGCCACAGCCACCCGCTCTTATTGATCACAGTTCATCAGCCGCCAAAGACCATTGATCCCTCCCCAGTCACTTCACATTGATTACTGCCAATGCTATAAGGCCGCCTGACACGTCCCTGAGCTCAGCTACACTTTATTAGGGGTGCAATCATTGCGCCGGCTTGATTTGGGTGCCCTGCTGCGTCTGCTCTCTCTTTCCTGCTAGCACTGCACGGATGAACTACCACGTGTACTGCGGTGGTTCAATAAAAGTCTTCAGTGATATCAGAGCCATCAAGGTGTTGTTTCATGGAGTGTGCCTTCTCACAATAGGGTCGCTTTTATTGTACACACTCCTTATATGTGAACTTTTTTATCTGTATCCTTGCAACACAGAGGGAAAAATATGCTATTAAGAGCAAATTTAATAGCATATTTATACCTAACCCTGTATACATTGAATACATAACAGTGTTCATTTTGTTGGCGAATAATTTTCGTCTTAATTTTCGTCAACAACCTTTTTTCACTGACGAAAACGAGACGATAACTAAATAAAAACTAGTGTTGGATAACAAAAACTATGACGAAAACTTACTGTCATTTTCGTCAACAAATAAAAACGAGACGAAAATGTTAGGGAGGGACGATTAGGGAAGAGATCCAGTCAGAACTGATGTCCTGTGTAACAGATGCGCACATTTGATTTGGACGTGCTGATCTACAGGCTCACACATCCCCAATCCAGCGCTCCAGAGCGGCTCACAATCAATGAATAACACACATTTATGCCAGGCAATTGTTTATGAACTAATGCTGATGAATAAGGGCATGTTTACTTTACGATGTTTATATAGTAATATGTTTTAGACGGTTGTAACAATGCATATTGTATGTCATCTGAACTTGAATGAGCAGCTGCAACAGAGGCACAGCAGACATTTCAAAATAAGAGTCCCTGTGTATTTTGAGCTTGTTTATAATTAAAAGTCACGCATTATATATTCGTTTTTGGTTACACAATAAGCTGCATTAAATTTATAGTCAGGAGGAAAGAACAGTATTTGACTCACATTCAATAAAGTATCAGGGTTATAATTGTTCACTAAAACCATTTAAAAAATCTTCATTACTTGAAATTAAATAAATGTTAACTGAAATTAAAATAAATAAATAAACAAGCTTAACCTGATATGGCCTACTAACTAAAACAGAAATACAAAGTTCTAAAAACTATATAGCTGTTTTTAGAAAACAAACCAAAAAGTGAATTGAGCTCTCTTTCGTGTATTTTTAATGTCAAAAACAAAATGATGTCAAAATGTCAGTTCAAGTGACAGCCGGTTATGTAACGCTTAAAGCCACAGCCCCTCCAACAACCATCTGAGGTGTTGCTCCGTTTTGATGTTATAAATGGAGTTCTAAAATATCTCATTCTAATTTTCCATCCAAATTCCTTCCAGTTTGGACTACTGGTTACCACGGTGTCCTTGACTACATGAAGTCTCCCACTGTTTATCTGTAATTATTGTGTTCATTTCTAGTTCCCATTTTTCTTTAATATCTAAATTATTTTCTTTAAGTTCTTCCTGCAATATCTTATAAATATGTGATATGAACTTTATTGTCTTTACAATTCCTTCTATTATTGATATAAAAAAGTGCTCTATTTTTGTTGGTAGGGAGCAGAGCTTTTCCCGTTCTTGGTGATTTTGCAAGTAATGCCTAATTTGTAAGTACCTAAATAAGTCTTGGTTTGGTAAATCATATTTCTCCTTGAGCTGATCAAATGATTTCAGGACTACTCTGTCAAACAGCTGGTCCAATACCACTAGACCCCTTTCTTTCCATTTCAGAAATCCTTTATCCAGCCTAGCTGGGGAGAACCCTATCAACTATATCATTATAGCCCTGGAAATAGTCTTGGGTAGTTGTAATTTTTTCCTCACAATTGACCATATTTTTAGGGTGTTTTTACTCCATACATTAGTAATCTTCTTTTTACCCCATATGTCTTGGTTTAGAAATGGGATTGAATCTAATGGCAAATTTGTGCATTCACTCTGTTCCATTCCAACCCATATAGAGTCAGTGTCTTGGGATATCCAAGCAACCATTGATCTGAGTTGAGCTGCCCAATACTATGTTTTCAGGCTAGTCAAGTCTAAGCCTCCACTTTCCTTTGGGCAGAGTAGTCTTTTGTTTTAAGTCTGGGTCGCTTGCCTTGCCAAATAAACTTGGATAGACATTTATCCAATTTAGTAAAGGTGGAGGTAGGAACATAAATAGGTAGAGACTGGAAGAGAAAGAGCAACCTTGGTAGAATGTTCATTCTTATAGTTTCTATTCTTCCTATCAGGGAGAGTGGCAGAATTTCCCATCTTGTGAGGTCTGCTTTTATGTGGCCCATCAGTTTCTCGTAGTTGGCTTTAAACAGTTTTGATAGGTCTGTCGTTATAGTAATTCCCAGATATCTGAATCCCTGAGACCAGTGGAAATCAAGCCTTTCTGATAATTGGGTTGGCCAATGTCCAACTAACATCATTGCCTCTGACTTCGATCGATTGATTTGATAGCCGGAGAGTTCTCTATTTCTTTAAGGTATCTATCAGTGCAGGAACAGAAAGGACAGGATCCCTTATGTAAGTCAGGATATCGTCTGCATAAAGAGATACCTTGTGTTCCTTATTTCCCATGTCTTTTATGCCTTTTATTTTCTCATTATGTCTTATAGAAGCTGCCAGGGGTTAAGGAAAAAAAGAGGAGAGAAACCAGAGCAGCTATGGCCCATAGGCCTCAGTGAAGAGGTGTGTTTTAAGCTGGTTTTTAAAGGTTGCTAGAGATGATGCAGAGCGGCTGGCATGAGGAAGCTTGTTCCAGAGTGAAGGTGTACCCACACAGAAGGCTCTATCACCAAACGTCTGTAGCCTGGACTTAGGGACAGCGAACAGGTTCTTGTCTGAGGACCGCAGGGACCGAGCTTGGTTGTAAGGATGGAGTAGATCAGTCAGATACTGAGGTGCAAGTCCATTTAGAGATTTGTACGTCAGGAGGAGGAATTTATATTTGATCTGTGATTTAACTGGCAGCCAGTGAAGCTTCTTTAGGATTGGAGTAATGTGAGATCCAAGTTTTGTGTAAGCAAGCATCCTAGCCGCAGAGTTCTGTACATACTGGATGTCTGTCAGTAGCTTTGCTGGGCAGACCAAACAGGATACCATTACAGTAATCGTGTCGGGAGGTGATGAAGGAGTGGATTAGGGTCTCGGCTACAGAGTCGGAGAGGCACAGTCGAAGTCTAGAGATGTTCTTGAGATGGTAAAATGCCGTTTTTGTAGTGTGTTTAATGTGTTGCTGGAAGGAGAGAGTAGAGTCCATGATGACGCCCAGGTTGCGTACTTGAGGAGATGCTGATATTGAACAGCCATCCACATCCAGTATGAAGTCATCAACTTTTATAAGAAGTGACTGTGGAGCAAACACTATGAGTTCTGTTTTATTTTTATTGAGTTTAAGAAGGTTACTGTCCAGCCAGAGCTTTATGTCCTTCAGGCAGTTGATAAGTGTCAGTGGTGGGAGAGGTGTGGAAGGCTTAGTACTGATGTAGAGCTGGGTATCATCAGCATAGCAGTGGAAATGTAATCCATGTTTCCGTATGATCATCTCAAGAGGCAACAAATAGATATTAAACAGTAGAGGGCCAAGTACCGATCCTTGTAGCACACCTTGTAAGACTGGCGCCAATTCAGAGCAAATATCCTTAAGGGTGATGTATTGTTGCCTGTTGGTGAGATAGGATTTAAACCAGGAATACACAGTACCAGTGAGACCAATGAGATTTGAGAGGCGAGTGAGAAGAATGGATTGGGATACCGTATCGAAGGCAGCAGAGAGGTCAAGAAGGTTTGATTAGGGCAGTTTCAGTACTGTAATTTACAGTGTCAAATGCTTTCTGTGCATCAAAGCTTATTATCATTGATGTTTGTTTGTCTCTTTTAGCACAAGTAATGATATTTAGGCTTCTTCTTATATTGTTAGCGCCCTGTCTATTAGGAATAAATCCTGTTTGATCTGGCTTAATCAGAGTAGTAATATGTTTTTGAACTCTCTGTGGTAGAATAGTATTTTCTGATTGTTGCATATCAAGCTGATAGGTCTGTATCCCTCACAAAGTGTTGGGTCCTTCCCCTCTTTATGAATCACAGATATAATGGCCTGTGATCATGTCTCCGGAGGGTTATTTCTAGACAGGGAGTATCTAAACACCTTGGTTAGTATGGGCACTAGGTCATTTATAAAGCATTTATAAAATTCTCCAGGAAGCCCATCGACTCCTGGAGATTTGTTGCTTTTTAATCTTTTTAAAGCATCTCTTATTTCTGCTTCTGTAATTGGTGTTATCATTTGTTTTGATGCTTCCTCTGATAATGTAGGGAGATTTAAAGCAGACAGGAAGGTATCAGTATCCTTTCCTGATGTTTGTAACCTGGGTTCTTTGTATAAGTTTTGATAAAATTATGCAAAGGCATCTGCAACCTCTTTGGGTTGAGATACTGTTCTACTCAAAGTAGGGTGACAGACCTTAGAGACAGTACGATTAGCTTGAGCTTTACGAATGCTAGAAGGCAACTAGCTTTATTCCCATCTCATAATATCTCTGTTTGGAAAATCTTAAAGCCCCTTCCGCTTTATATGACAGGACTTTGTCCAAAGCTTTTCTTGTCTCCCTAAGTTCTGTAGCAATGTTGAGACAGTCTGTTACTTTATACATGTATTGTTGAGGGAGACAGAAGAAATCAATCCTTGAATAGCTATTGTGCACATTTGAGAAAAAACGGAAGTCTTTCCCTTTTGGGTTTCTCGTTCTCCATGGGTCCGTAAGACCTAGTTCGGACATAAAGTGGACCCACTTTATATTAGGTGGCCTTAACTACTATGTACTAACATTTTAATTAATAATTTGATACAATGCACTTAATGTGTACATACATGTTTTTACATTGTACTTACATTTAAAAAAAACCTGCATGTAATTACGTCTGTAATTAATTTCTGTAGTTACATTTGTAATTACACAATTGACAATTCCCTTACACCAAACCCTACCCTTAAACTTACCCACACCACCACACCTGTCCCTAACCCTACCCTTAAACTTACCCACACCACCACACCTGTCCCTAACCCTACCCTTAAACTTACCCACACCACCACACCTGTCCCTAACCCTACCCTTAAACTTACCCATTCCACCACACCTGTCCCTAACCCTACCCTTAAACTTACCCATACCACCACACCTGTCCCTAACCCTACCCTTAAACTTACCCATACCACCACACCTGTCCCTAACCCTACCCTTAAACTTAGCCACACCACCACACCTGTCCCTAACCCTACCCTTAAACTTACCCATACCACTACACCTGTCCCTAACCCTACCCTTAAACTTACCCATTCCACCACACCTGTCCCTAACCCTACCCTTAAACTTACCCATTCCACCACACCTGTCCCTAACCCTACCCTTAAACTTACCCACACCACCACACCTGTCCCTAACCCTACCCTTAAACTTACCCATACCACCACACCTGTCCCTAACCCTACCCTTAAACTTACCCATTCCACCACACCTGTCCCTAACCCTACCCTTAAACTTACCCATTCCACCACACCTGTCCCTAACCCTACCCTTAAACTTACCCACACCACCACACCTGTCCCTAACCCTACCCTTAAACTTACCCATACCACCACACCTGTCCCTAACCCTACCCTTAAACTTACCCATTCCACCACACCTGTCCCTAACCCTACCCTTAAACTTACCCATTCCACCACACCTGTCCCTAACCCTACCCTTAAACTTACCCACACCACCACACCTGTCCCTAACCCTACCCTTAAACTTACCCATACCACCACACCTGTCCCTAACCCTACCCTTAAACTTACCCATTCCACCACACCTGTCCCTAACCCTACCCTTAAACTTACCCATTCCACCACACCTGTCCCTAACCCTACCCTTAAAATTACCCATACCACCACACCTGTCCCTAACCCTACTCGTATCCCACCTCAATATCAGCAAAAATGTTTTGCAATAAAATTTGAACACAGTAAGTACATTGTACTTATTTTTTTATGTAAGTACATAGTAGTTAAGGCCACCTAATATAAAGTGGGGCCCATAAAGTTATTTAAGGTTTTCGTTTTGGAGCACTGAGAACCCTTCTCGATAGGCATCCTATCAAGTTTCCCATCCTGCACTGCATTGAAGTCCCCTCCTATCATCAATACCCCTTTTGAATTATCTGCAATGATTTGCAATGATCTGCAAAGAATTGTGGCTCATACTCGTTAGGGGCATATACATTCAGTATGGATACCTCAGTTCCCCCAACAGTCCCAACCACCAAAACGTACCGACCTGATTTATCCTGTATCACCTTTTCTGCACTAAAGGCCAAATTCCTGTTAATTAAAATTGCCTCCCCTCTCTTTTTCCCATTTGAGGCACTATATACTAAATGAACCCATTCCCTTCTTAGTTTTATATGCTCACTCTCTGATAAATGGGTTTCTTGTAACAATGCGATTGAGCATTGCATTTTTTTTTAACTGATTGAATATTTTCTTCCTTTTGATAGGATGGTTTAATCCATGCACATTATAACTCACTACGATCAGTTTATTCATGTGAATAACTATATCCCATGATTTTGACTTTCAGAGTTAACATGGATTTTCCAAATGCAGGCCCATACCCGAACTTACAGTTTTCATTGCCAATTTTACCAACCCAACCCAGTTTTGATAAAGGCATACTGAAAGTAATCTCTAGGCTACTACCGGAACGCTCATTGCTAGACTAGGTGGTCTGTACTACTGTATGAATTTACGTAGGAATGCGCGTTTTTGCCAGGATCATAAATAAATACTTTATAATAATTTATACATATTTATTAGTAATTATATTCAATCCTAATTTATAAATAATATATATTCATGTATTATGTCTATGGGCGGGACCACAGGCTGGGCGCCTCGGAGGTTGCGTCCGGGCCGCCAATTGAATAGCCCTGCTATACATAATTGCCCATTATACATAAATAATGAGCTATTAGGCTCTTAGGTGTCTTTAACTACTATGTACTAACATAATTTGATTCAATGCACTTTTACCTACCATATACATTGATTAATGAAATATTTACATATCACGAACTGAGAGGCAATAGTTTTACCGCATCCCTTCAGATTTTATAGCATAATTCAGAATAACATTAGCTGTTGTAATTTCTGCTGTTGTTCTCGGTGGGATTTTAAGAGCCAAAGTTATGAGCTTTTATATGAAGCAATATCTCTTCATCAATTTTTAATTCCTTCATGCATTGCACAAAAGGCACCATTAGGATTCAGTTAAAGCCTATTAATGATTAGTTTCTCACAGGCACGTACACACCGCCGTCGCGTTCACGCTAATGCTACGTGCAAGTGGCATTTCGTCGACATGAAGCTCAAAACCAGTCCCCCACAGTGAAAATGACTCCGACCTTCCCGTCTAAATTACAAAGAACCATAAATCTGTACTGACTCGTCTTTATTACAATCCTGACCGATCTGGTCATAAAATATACAGTATGTGATTTATGAGGTTGGGAGAGTTAGGCCTGGAGCCTGGATTTGGAAGGCATATTTTATGAACGCTGGATATGGAGGATTTGATGAACTAGTGGGTCAGTAGATGAACTGTGGCAAGGACTGCATTCATAACGTGCCTCCGTCTTGTTTATCTAAAAGAGAGAGAGAGACAATGATGGATCATATCAGAGTGCAATTTCACAACTCGTTTTTCTCCGAGGAGGTAAAGGAGGCAGTGACTACCTCCACAAAATACAAACAACAACAACAACAACAACAACAACAACAACAACAACAACGATATTTTAGAGTAATACAAACAAGAAAAATATGTAGGCCTAAATTTAAGATTTTCTGAACGTGTTTGAATTGCATATACAATGTCCATCCACTACACATTAACAATCTAATAAAGTTAATGTGATGCATATTTGTCAGTCATACAAACTTAAACAAAGCAGTTTTTGCACTAAAAAGGTCTTATTACGCCCCTTTTTACAAGATGTAATATAAGTCTCTGAGGTCCACAGAGTGTGCATGTGAAGTTTCAGTTCAAAATACCCCACAGATCATTTCTATATGTTAAAATTGTAAAAAATTTGACATTTTTGTGTGTGTCCCTTTAACCCCTCTGGGGTTCTTCATTTATGGGTCACACTCAGGATCTTCAGGTCAAAAATGACCCGGAGGGCGGGATTAAGATAAAAAAAAAATTTTGTTCAATAATATTTTTTCTGAAAAGATAATATTTTCTTTTTTTTTTTAGATCATTTTATGATTTATAATTAATATTTATGCAATAATTTATGACCCATGTTTTCCCATTGAATATAATAAAAAATGTGTATATATATATTTTTTTATTTTTTTTATTTTTTTTTATTAAAGCTGAATTTAATTTTAGAGTCAAGCCTAGGCCTCATGAAAGCAATTTTTTAAATAAGATCGGTGTCATCCGGTGGACACATTGAGCATTTTTATCACGCAATAGCACATTTTTACCACTATAGTGGATCTTACGTTTTATAATTTTTTTTTTTAAATCGTAGCTTCATCAGAATGGTCCGAAACTTGGTGACTTTATTGGTACTTGGTATATGAACACCCCAACTTGTTCAAGGATTTGAAAAGTCCAAGTGGTCGTAAAAAAAATAGTCACACTCAGGACCTTCGGGTCAAAAATGACCCCCATAGGAAATGAATGGGAAATTAGTTTTTTTTGTGCATACGATCTACAAATCAGCCAGGATGCAGAAAAAAAATGACTCAACAGTGAAGGGGTGAATCTCTAAAACATCAAGAGTGCAAAACAGACAAACACACACACACACACACACACACACACACAAATAAAAGTACAGAAGTAAAATGTCAAAAATATGACATGCTAAGTCATTGTGAGATGAACAGTTGAAATTATGAAAGAATTCTGAGATAAAAATTCAAAATATTTGATTTAAAGTCAAAATGATGACCTAAAAATCTAAAAGTCCTAATTATGAGATAAAAAAGCTGAAATTAGATTTAAAATTATGACCAAAACACACACTAAGACATTTAAGAGATTAAATCATGCTTGTTATTTTTTTTAAATGGGCTTTTAATTATTGGGTTCACACTTAATAATAATAATAATAATAATAATAATAATAATAATATTGACATTATTGTTTTCATTTTGTGCAATATATTTTGTTTACATGCGTTTGGAAATCAGTTTTTACAACAGAAATTAATCAATCAAAAACTTACTTTAGCTTTTCATCTAAAACAAAATTAATTTCCTCTCATCAGTGTAAAGCTGAAGCATCTGTGTGTGAAGAGCTGGAGACATACACTCACCTAAAGGATTATTAGGAGCACCACACTAATACTGTGTTTGACCCCCTTTCGCCTTCAGAACTGCCTTAATTCTACGTGGCATTGATTCAACAAGGAGCTGAAAGCATTCTTTAGAAATGTTGGCCCATATTGATAGGATAGCATCTTGCAGTTGATGGAGATTTGTGGGATGCACATCCAGGGCACGAAGCTCCCGTTCCACCACATCCCAAAGATGCTCTATTGGGTTGAGATCTGGGGACTGTGGGGGCCATTTTAGTCCAGTGAACTCATTGTCATGTTCAAGAAACCAATTTGAAATGATTGGAGCTTTGTGACATGGGGCATTATCCTGCTGGAAGTAGCCATCAGAGGATGGGCACATGGTGGTCATAAAGGGATGGACATGGTCAGAAACAATGCTCAGGTAGGCTGTGGCATTTAAACCATGCCCAATTGGCACTAAGGGGCCTAAAGTGTGCCAAGAAAACATCCCCCACACCATTACACCACCACCACCAGCCTGCACAGTGGTAACAAGGCATGATGGATCCATGTTCTCATTCTGTTTACGCCAAATTCTGACTCTACCATCTGAATGTCTCAACAGAAATCCAGACTCATCAGACCAGGCAACATTTTTCCAGTCTTCAACTGTCCAATTTTGGTGAGCTGGTGCAAATTGTAGCCTCTTTTTCCTATTTGTAGTGGAGATGAGTGGTACCCGGTGGGGTCTTCTGCTGTTGTAGCCCATCCGCCTCAAGGTTGTGCGTGTTGTGGCTTCACAAATGCTTTGCTCATATCTCGGTTGTAACGAGTGGTTATTTCAGTCAAAGTTGCTCTTCTATCAGCTTGAATCAGTCGGCCCATTCTCCTCTGACCTCTAGCATCAACAAGGCATTTTGGCCCACAGGACTGCCGCATACTGGATGTGTTTCCCTTTTCACACCATTCTTTGTAAACCCTAGAAATGGTTGTGCGTGAAAATCCCAGTAACTGAGCAGATTGTGAAATACTCAGACCGGCCTGTCTGGCACCAACAACCATGCCACGCTCAAAATTGCTTAAATCCCCTTTCTTTCCCATTCCGACATTCAGTTTGGAGTTCAGGAGATTGTCTTGACCAGGACCACACCCCTAAATGCATTGAAGCAACTGCCATGTGATTGGTTGATTAGATAATTGCATTAATGAGAAATTGAACAGGTGTTCCTAATAATCCTTTAAGTGAGTGTAAAGCTGACTTGACATGTGTGTGATGATAGGGCAGAACGTCACTGACTGTGGGCGGGGCTTCTCCTTACATTGACATCAATGAATCAGCTCGTTTGAAGTTTATGGGAATTATAAAAAAATTAGTGAGTGGATTTTTACCATTATAGGCTGATGTTTTCACACACCTTCCAAAAGTGAATTTTGGATAATGAGGGTGTCATCATCATATTTTCAGAATGCATTTATTCAAATTGGTTAGAATCAGCATAAATCTGTTCACTGTAAAAATAAATATTTATCATCAGTTTTTTTTGTTCTCATACATTTTAACGCACTGAATATTGCTTGTTCCACAGCTAGCCATATTTAAACCATGTTCATACTTGTCGACTGAATACATGTTTTCACAATGAACAGATTTATGCTGATTCTAAGCAATTGTAATACATGCATTTTAAACACATTATTATAATATAATGATCATTTGAGTGTAGAAGTCTGACCTGATTCATTCATGCCAAATATGCATTACACTCTAAAAAATGCTGGGTTAAAAATAACCCAAGTTGGGTTGAAAATGGACTAACCCAGCAATTGGTTGTTTTAACCCAGCGGTTGGGTTAAATGTTTGCTTAAAACAACCCAATTGCTGGGTTAGTCCATTTTCAACCAACCAGCATTTTTTTAGAGTGTACTTTAATTTGTTTTATGAGTTTGTTTCTGTTAAAATTGCAATCCAAACGGATGGAAATTGTTCCTTCAATTCAAAGGCATACATTTAGGCTTATATGTTTTTTAAATGTTTGTAATGTAACACTGTCCAGGTCTCAGAATGAGCTTTTGCTTCTCTTATGTCACTGAAATCCTATAACTGTGATGTGAATGTGAGTGCGGTGGCGGCAAACAGTCATGTGATCATCACGACACCTGCCATCTTTAATGAGGATTTGAGTAATGGTGTGAAAAGAAGGCTACTATTAATAACTAATAGCAGTAACTAGTAATAAAGGACTCTCTAATGGGATGAAATTGCAGGATTGAAAGGCCCTGAACAGACAGGGGGTCAGCCGAACACTTTTCCAGTCTGGTTTTGTAATTTTAAATGACCACTTCACTCAAATAAGCTAAATGAAGACTTGACGAGAGATGTGTGTGTGTGTGGGGTCACTTAAAGTCACTGTAGAATCAAAATGGACATTTCTTACTTTTTTATGGAATATTGCAGTTTATTATGATTCCTCCATGCACATCCTTATTTTCTTTTTAAATGCATGTGCCCTCTTCCCCTCACTTCTCTCATGACGTGCACGAGCGCAAAGGTGAGATTCTCTCGTCCAGCAACCTGTCACTCAATTTATTTATTTCCATATTACGATATAAGTTATATCTTTAAGATATAAGTCTCAGGTGTCCACAGAATGTGTGTGTGAAGTTTCAGCTCTAAATACCCCACAGATCATTTATTATATAATGTTGTAAATGCCCATTTTTGAGTGGAAGGATAAGCATGCTGTTTTCGTGCATGTGTCTTTAAAGTTCCCGTTCTTCGTGATCCCACTGTTCAAACTTTAGTTAGTGTGTAATGTTGCTGTTAGAGCATAAATAATACCTGTACAATTATAAAGCTCAAAGTTCAATGCCAAGCGAGATATTTTATTTAACAGAAGTTCCCTTTCAAAGCCTACAGCGAACGGCCGGCTTGGACTACATCCTGGTACTTCCTTCATTAATGACGTCAGTAGAACAGTAGAACAGACTAACCTCCGCCCACAAGAATACGCGGAAAAGGTTTGCTACTGTTACAATTAAAAACCGCATAAGGGTAAAAACATGACCGGCAGACATGATGTAAGCAACACAGCTACATCTAATAACATTGATAATGGGTGTGCGAATTATCAAGAACTGACAATAGTCAGTCGGCCCCCAATAGTCAGTCGGCCCCCAATAGTCAGTCGGCCCGAAATAGTCAGTCGGCCCCCAATAGTCAGTCGGCCCCCAATAGTCAGTCGGCCCCCAATAGTCAGTCGGCCCCCAATAGTCAGTCGGCCCCCAATAGTCAGTCGGCCCCCAATAGTCAGTCGGCCCCCAATAGTCAGTCGGCCCGAAATAGTCAGTCGGCCCCCAATAGTCAGTCGGCCCGAAATAGTCAGTCGGCCCGAAATAGTCAGTCGGCCCCCAATAGTCAGTCGGCCCCCAATAGTCAGTCGGCCCGAAATAGTCAGTCGGCCCGAAATAGTCAGTCGGCCCCCAATAGTCAGTCGGCCCCCAATAGTCAGTCGGCCCGAAATAGTCAGTCGGCCCCCAATAGTCAGTCGGCCCCCAATAGTCAGTCGGCCCGAAATAGTCAGTCGGCCCGAAATAGTCAGTCGGCCCCCAATAGTCAGTCGGCCCCCAATAGTCAGTCGGCCCCCAATAGTCAGGCGGCCCCCAATAGTCAGGCGGCCCGAAATAGTCAGTCGGCCCGAAATAGTCAGTCGGCCCCCAATAGTCAGGCGGCCCCCAATAGTCAGTCGGCCCCCAATAGTCAGGCGGCCCGAAATAGTCAGTCGGCCCCCAATAGTCAGGCGGCCCGAAATAGTCAGGCGGCCCCCAATAGTCAGTCGGCCCCCAATAGTCAGTCGGCCCCCAATAGTCAGGCGGCCCCCAATAGTCAGTCGGCCCCCAATAGTCAGTCGGCCCCCAATAGTCAGGCGGCCCCCAATAGTCAGTCGGCCCCCAATAGTCAGGCGGCCCCCAATAGTCAGTCGGCCCCCAATAGTCAGGCGGCCCCCAATAGTCAGTCGGCCCCCAATAGTCAGTCGGCCCCCAATAGTGAGTTGGCCCCGAATAGTCAGTCGGCCCCCAATAGTCAGTCGGCCCCCAATAGTCAGTCGGCCCCCAATAGTCAGTCGGCCCCCAATAGTCAGTCAGTCGGCCCCCAATAGTCAGTCGGCCCCCAATAGTCAGGCGGCCCCCAATGGTCAGTCGGCCCCCAATAGTCAGTCGGCCCCCAATAGTCAGGCGGCCCCCAGTAGTCATTCGGCCCCCAATAGTCAGTCGGCCCCCAATAGTCAGGCGGCCCCCAATAGTCAGGCGGCCCCCAAGTAAAATTCTGCTTAGGGCCCCATAAAGGCTTGGACATCAATATGATGTTTTCTACATGCTTTGTTAATCAACAAATCAAACCTGATTAAATTCAGCAAAGCAGCTCTCAGCTGAAGGATATGAATCAGTGGCTTGTGTAATAAAACCCTGTCTGTGTAAAAGATGACATCAGTCCCTCAGACCTGGCCGTAGTTACAATCAGTTTAGCAGTAGGTGACTCTGTAAGCCGCGTGTCAGAAGCGTAATAGTGTTTCTGTAAGGGCTCCGCTTCTTCCTCGCTTGGCTTTGTGTTCCCCGCTGGCGCCCGATCTGCCCTGCACCAGTGTGCTCTTGCTCTCGGGAAAACATATGTGGAGTTTGGCTAGTTCTTCAGTGATTTGTGGAGAAGTGTGAGGGCACCTCAGATGAAAAGTCACCAGAGCAGAAAATGTTGCTGATGCTGTATTTTGGATGCGCGCTCCAGCCTACGCATCTCTCGCCCGTTGCACCAAGGTCACCTACGGCCAGCCAGGCTCACGCTGCTCCCTGACGTCCAGTCCCGAATCTTTAGAGGAGCGTGAAGTGCACGAGGGGACCATTAATCAAATATTAGCATCGCCTGTGTCTGGAATGAGGCCAAATCCAGGCGATTATTTGTGTTTGGAGGTTGTTTTTGAGTGTGTTAAGGGACTTTTGCCTTCATTAAAATAGTGAAGAGACTAAAAGGACGGTTTCCTCTTTATGTGTTTTTTAGTTCTTCCAAAATCTAACGGCATTCAGGATTAGATCATGTAAAATACAAGCTGTATTCTGTTTATGATCCGGTTATGGCTTATTGTTGGATGACTTTTTGTTGGCAGAATTGAATATCTTATATATATATGAGTGATTGGTAACACTTTATTTTACAGTCATTGTTACATTACATGTAGTTACTATATATACACACACACATATATATATATATATATATATATATATATATATATATATATATATATATATATATATATTGTTAAACAGACCAATGGTCATTGAAAAAAATGTTATGTGAATATGAAATACTGTTGCTATCCTCTTTTTTTTACTTTTAAGTCAGGTTTATGTAAAGGTAAAAAAAAATAAAGTACTGTGTTTTGCACTGTTGCATTGTAATTTTAAAGTGAATAAAGGTTTTCTATTGAGATGCTGGTTTACTGTTTCATGGTCCTTTTTAAAAAATCAGAAAATAATTTAATTTAGAGAAAATGCATAAAAAAAATAAAAGTAGCTTGGGGAAAAAAAGTTACTTAATGTGTGGCTTACAAGGAGACATTTATAAACGTTACTTAAAGAGTTAGTTCACCCAAAAATGAATATTAGCCCATGATTTACTCACCCTCATCCGAGGTGTGTATGACATTCTTCAGTTAAAATTCTGGCTAATCCAAGCTTTATAATAGCAGTAATAGTTGCTCTGTTTTTGAAGTCCATAAAAAGTGCATCTGTCTGTCAAATAACTGCTCCACGCGGCTCCGGGTGTTAATAAAGGCCTTCTGAAGTTAATCGATGCGCTTGTGTAAGAAAAATATCCACATTTAAAACTTTATAAAGTAAAGTTTCGGCCGACCGCCTTTCGTATTCAATTTATGGAAAAAGTGTTGAAAGTGCCTCAGGCGATCAGAAGACTAACACGACCAGGTCGGCTCGTCATGACGTCACGTACGCATCTTGAGTTTCAACTTTCAACACTTTTCCACGGAAGGCGATCGGCTGGAACTCTACTTTATAAAGTTTTAAATATGGATATTGTTTCTTACACAAACGCATCGATTCGCTTCAGAAGGCCTTTATTAACACATCAGAGCCGTGTGGAGCACGTTATTCGATGAACAGGTGCATTTTATATGGACTTACATTTACATTTATGCATTTAGCAGACGCTTTTATCCAAAGCGACTTACAACTTGCGGGTACACGAAGCGATTGGTCATGAAGAGTCGAGAATGCGCAACAAGTGCCTGAAATACTGAGTCCGTGTACATTGCTCAGTGTAGAACAGGCTAGAGTAGGGAGGGAACAAGGAGGAGAAAGAGGAATTTTTTTTTTTTTTTAAGGTTTAGGTTAAGTGCTCACGGAAGAGCTGAGTTTTTAGTTGACTTTTGAATGATGTCAATGATTCTGCGTTTCGGATGGCATTGGGAAGATCGTTCCACCATTTACATTTACATTTATGCATTTGGCAGACGCTCTCCCAGTCTGGCGAGGGGTGTGGGAGAAATAGAAGTTACTTCAAAAACAGAGCAACTATTACTGCTTGGATTAGCCAGAATTTTAACTCGTCTGAAAGAAGAATGTCATACACACCTCGGATGTCTTGAGGGTGAGTAAATCATGGGCTAATTTTCATTTTTGGGTGAACTATCCCTTTACTTAAAAGATTATGTTGGATAAACTTAAAACTATAATTTTCTAAATTGATAAAATTGTTGAAAGTTGAAAACATGAAAATAAAATGAGTTAATAATTTGTTACATTTATATAGTGCTTTTCTAGGCACTCAAAGCGCTTTACATATAGAAGGAGGGAATCTCCTCAAACACCACCTGGAAGATGCGACGGCAGCCATTTTGTGCCAGTACGCCCACCACACACACCAGCTGATTGGTGGAGAGGAGACCGAGTGATGAAGCCAATCGTATATATATATATATATATATATGGGGATGATTAGGAGGCCATGATGGACAGGGGCCAATGGGCAAATGTGGCCAGGATGCCGGGGTTACACCCCTACTCTTTATCAAAGGACATCCTGGGAGAGAGAGTCATCCACAGAGAGTCAGGACCGGAGGAGAGTATAGTGTCCCCATCACTACACTGGGGTGTTAGGACCCACACAAACCACAGGGTGAGCGCCCCCTGCTGGCCTCACTAACACCTCTTCCAGCAGCATCCTAGTTTTCCCAGTTGGTCTCCCATCCAGGAACTGACCAGGCTCAGCCCTGCTTAGCTTCAGTGGGAAACCAGTCTTGGGCTACAGGGTGATATGGCTGCTGGTAATATCACCATGAGTTTAAAATACTCAAAAATCTGATCCAAATAGTTGCCTCAATTTTACTGAGTAAAACGGGCACAGTATTTTTTACAGTGCAGTGTGTGTTTGGACTGGAAAGGCGGTACATGATCTTGGTTAGCAATTTGTCAACAGCAGACAGGATAATCCAGCACAAATTAGCGCAAAAGTCACCGAAATAAAGTATTTGAACCTCATAATTAAATACAAACTGAAAAAAAAAAAAAACTTCTACTACGGGCCACTACATGTTGTTTTGCTAGCCCACCAGCATGAGTTATTAGTGCGTTTTCCTGCGATGTTCTGGGTCGTACACAGCGATCACATTTTGGGTGTTTTGAAGCGAGCAGCCTGAAGCAGTGTGGGAACGCTCATGTCAAGATTATCAGGGTTTGCTTCCTCGTGTCGACATCTTCAGCTTTAGGCAATCCTATTACCAAACTACCTCACCAACTTCACAAGTTTTATCTTCACACACAGCTGCTCCCGAGGCAGAAGCCTGGGCTGTATTTGCACAGGCCGAGCTTTCCTTCAAGGCACCCAACTCAAATCCTTTTTTGCAGTGTACCTGTTTTTCATGAGATGAAAATATGTGTGCATGACTCTCAGGGGTATTTGTTGTTGGAGATGTTGAGAAGGCTTCCTGCTGCTGGTGAGCCGCTCATTTTTACATGTCAAAGGCTTTAACAGAATGAACGCTACACCGGCTGTGGAACGAACACGCGGACGTAAGGGTGGATGTGTTCCTGAGGAACTGAAAGAGCTGAACTCACATGATGTTTGGTGCTCCTCAATGAAGTCCATAGTGCTCTGTGTTAATATGAAGGACATTTATAACGTTTCTAATGTCATATGGATCTGATATGTTCTATATTTGGTAACACTTTATATTAAGTATAGTGTAATAAAGTACTTACAAACTAGTTAATTCATTAGACTGGACAAATAGTGAGTTCTCCATGTATTGTCAGAGTAATTGACACATTATTATTGTTTAATTAGCTCAAATGTAAAGAGTTACATGCTTTGTTAACTGTAAATAGTTCTCACTTTAGACTTGGGTCACCGGAAATGGCACAGTTATATTGATGAAGTGCTTTAAACCAACATGTATTAGACATTTATTGCATTCATATTCAGTGTTATGAGTAGTATCTTATGAGTATTTGTATGTAATTCATTTTGTATTTATCTATTTATTTATTATATTTTTTGTATAAGTGGTTATGTTTAGTTTTGGGGACAGGCTTAATGTATTTGTAAATATTTTACTCTTAATAATTATGTAATTAATGTCCAATAAAGGCTGGATTAAAGTACTTAATTACACACGCACACACATGCACACACACACACACACACGCACGCACACACACACACACACACACACACACACACACACACACGTACGTTTATGATGATTATTATTACTGACTGACGGACCGACAGACAGACAGGTGGTCCAGTGGGTTAAACCATGGAACTGATATGCAGAAGGTTGCTGGTTCGATCCCAGCGGTCTCCACCAGTGTGTCCTTGAGCAAGGCACTTTACTCCATGTTGCTCCAGGGGGATTGTCCCTGTAATAAGGCACTGTAAGTCGCTTTAGATAAAAGCGTCTGCCAAATGCATAAATGTAGATAGATCGACAGACGGACAGACACATAGATAGATAGATAGATAGATAGATAGATAGATAGATAGATAGATAGATAGATAGATAGATAGATAGATAGATAGATAGATAGATAGATAGATAGATAGATAGATAGATAGATAGATAGATCGATCGACGGACGGACGGACGGACGGACGGACGGACGGACGGACGGACGGACAGAAAGACAGAAAGACAGACGGACGGACAGACAGACAGATAGATAGATAGATAGATAGACGGACAGACAGATAGACAGATAGATAGATAGACGGACGGACAGACAGACAGACAGATAGACAGATAGATAGACAGATGGATAGACAGACAGATAGATAGATAGATAGATAGATAGACGGACGGACAGACAGACAGACAGACAGACAGACAGACAGGAAGAAAGAAAGACGGACGGATGGATAGATAGATAGACAGACAGACAGACAGACAGACAGATAGACAGATAGATAGACAGACAGATGGATAGATAGACAGATGGATAGATAGACAGATAGATAGATAGACGGACGGACGGACGGACGGACGGACGGACGGACGGACAGATAGATAGATAGATAGATAGACGCCCCTTTTGTCATTAGCCCGTGGATGATACCGCGAGCTGGACGTGTGGTCACTCATCGCTGTCCTACTGTAAAAATAGAGTCTGGACAGATGGACAGATGGACAGGTGGATAGACAGATAGACAGATAGACAGACAGACAGACAGATAGACAGATGGATAGATGGACAGATGGATAGATGGATAGATGGATAGATGGATAGATGGATAGACAGATAGACAGATAGACAGGTGGATAGGTGGATAGATGGATAGACGGATAGACAGATAGACAGATAGATAGATAGATAGATAGATAGATAGATAGATAGATAGATAGATAGATAGATAGATAGATAGATAGATAGATAGATAGATAGATAGATAGATAGATAGATAGATAGATAGATAGATAGATAGATAGACAGATGGATAGATGGATAGATGGATAGATGGACGGATGTTTGTTGTTAAAACAAACAATCAACAAGCACAACTACACAATTTGCCGACAATTAATTTGGATAAAGGTTTCATCACCTCTGACCATCAGTGTGTGTTAGACTGACACATCGCATTAATGTCAACGCTTTGTTTATGTTAAAGCTGCATGGAAATTTTATATGCAATTCAAATGCATGCATCTTAAATTTAGGCCTTGTGTGTGTGTGTGTGTGTGTGTGTGTGTGTGTGTGTGTGTGTGTGTGTGTGTGTGTGTGTGTGTGTGTGTGTGTGTGTGTGTGTGTGTGTGTGTGTGTTTGAACAGGAAATATCTGCAGGGATTTCTGCATGTAAAGATGTAAGTGTTCTCAGCGTATCTTCCTGTAGGGGGCAGCAGAGATTCACCCAAGCAGAGCAAACTGCACCAATCCCAGCTGCTTCTCACCGTGTGTGTGTGTGTGTGTGTGTGTGTGTGTGTGTGTGTGTGTGTGTGTGTGTGTGTGTGTGTGTGTGTGTGTGTGTGTGTGTGTGTGTGTGTGTGTGTGTGTGTGTGTGTGTGTGTGTGTGTGTGAATGTCTGACCGCATCCAGCAGGCACACACTGGGGCAGGAGGGGACGAAGCTTTGATGCTGGCACACACAGATCTCAGCTGTGCACACAACGAACACACTCCTCCATTATTTGTTTATTTTCTGCTGAGAATGCCAACTAATTATCAAAGAATGAAGCAGGTCTGAGAGGCCGAGGCTATTAATGCAAAGAAAGGCCGGCGTGTGCCTTACGCCCCTTTTGTCATTGGCCCGTGGATGATACCGCGAGCTGGACGCGTGGTCACTCATCGCTGTCCTCCTGTAAAAATAGAGTCTGGCCTGCTGGGCTGCAATCATTAAACAAATCACTCTTTTGCCTACAATGAACTATGAGAACCCCGGCGTGTGGCAAGAACACAGTCACTTTGTTAGGATTTATTTGCCTGAGGATGTAGTTTGTTCTTTGTTGGGACGTTTGTCCCGCACGGGACGCTAATGAGGGACGGTGGGAGAGGATGTGATGGGACAGGACACACACACTGGTTTAGCACTCGAGTGGAAGTCGCTTTCATTGTGGGTTCATCTCTTGTCCAGGTGGTTTTTCATGCTTAAGTATTTTTAAAAATATGACCATTAAGATTAATCGCAATCAAAGCTGCTTCTTTCTGCTTTTTAATTTTCTTAAATAATTCTCCAAAGTGAACACAGTGAAATATTCCTCCAGTGTAGATCATCTGTTCTCTTTGTGAAAGTGTCATTTATTCCTGTGATCAAAGCTGAATTTATCATCATCACTCCAGTCTTCAGTGTCACATGACCCTTCACTCATCACTCTCATGTGAGGATCTGATGCTCGAGAAACATTTATGATTATTATCAGAGTTGAAAAACAGCTGTGCTATTTAGTATTTATTTATTTGTGTGTGTGTGTGTGTGTGTGTCTGTACGCATGTGTGTGTGTGTGTGTCTATTTATGTGTCTGTGTGTGTGTCTGTCTGTTTCTGTGTGTGTGTCTGCAAGTGTGTGTCTGTTTGTGTGTTTGTGTGTGTGTGTGTGTGTGTCTATTTATGTGTGTTCTGTGTGTGTGTGTGTGTGTGTGTCTATTTATGTGTCTGTTTCTGTGTGTGTGTCTGCAAGTGTGTGTCTGATTGTGTGTTTGTGTGTGTGTGTGTGTCTATTTATGTGTCTGTGTGTGTGTCTGCAAGTATGTGTCTGTTTATGTGTATGTGTTTGTGTGTGTGTGTGTGTGTGTGTGTGTGTCTATTTATGTGTCTGTGTGTGTGTCTGTCTGTTTCTGTGTGTGTGTGTCTGCAAGTGTGTGT